>OY720032.1:14408781-14561281 GCA_963082485.1 Eudonia mercurella | reverse complement strand
TAACGCTGGGTCGGTTCAACAGTAGTAATCTTATAGACCATAACCTAAATTAACACAGGATATAAGTAATTGTTTATACCTCGAATAAAACATATTTTTTCCTTAGATTATGCACTTTATGGCAGAACGAAATCTACGTAGGCGAGGCCCCGGATCGAACTAGTAAATAAAAAAATAAAGTTTTTTTTAAAAATATTAACGGGTAAGCACAGTGCCTTGATCTCACCAGATGTTAAGTGATGATGAGGCCAATGATGGAAGCGCACTTCACCCGGGATCCTCAACTACTGAGGCACTGGCTATTTTATCTCTAGCTGCCGGAACACAACAATGCTACAAACATTGATGTTATGGCGACATATTTAGATGTCTGCTGCTGGACAAAGGCCTCCCTCAAGGATAAATAATTTTGAGGGGAATTTGCTATAATCGCCACGCTTGGCAGGCGGGTTGGCGATCGCAGTAAGGTGAGAATAATCACAGAGAGACGCTGCTGCCCATCCTCTGGAATGGTCCTATAGTCGCCTTCTACGACACCCACGGGAAGAGATGGGGTGGTGCAATTCTTTCCCCCCGGCATCACACAGGGAACTACTATATTACTATACTATAATATATACTTTTTAAAGGTATTTCTATAAAATTAGCAGAAACCACCCGGGACCCAGAGCTAGCAGCCACTTGGGCCAGCGTATAAGTATTTCTATCCAACGTGGCCATGCTGCTAGCTTACTGGGCACTCGGCCTGATAGGGAAGATATAGGACATTTCTTTTATTTAAAGTTAGTAGTAGTTATAGTTTATATTTTTTTAAAGTTTGATTTCAAGTTGTTATTGTCTTTGTTTGTAAATAATATAAATTAATAAATCTGACAATTAATTTTAAAACTATATTGTACACAGATAAACAATACTAGCTCTGCCCCGCGGTTTTACCCGCGTAAATTAAATGCCTGTGATAAATACCTTATTTATTTGGATAAGGATTAATATTATGTTTATTAAAACACCTTCGCAAATAATGTTTACTCATGTGGAACTAATTTGATTACCATAAAAAAGGTTATAGTGATTCAACCTTTAAAGCTAGACATAATATACTGTCGCAGACTTTTTTTTAAACTTTTAAAGGAAACAATTTTGTAAAACATGATTTTTGCGTAACTTTCATCGTTTACGCAGCGCACGCAAGGAAAGCTTTAAAAACAATATTTTCCCGTTTTTCATTTCATTTCATTTCATTCATTTCCTATTAGTCATAGCGTGATGTAATATAGCCTGTAGCCTTTCTCAATAAATGGACAATTCAACGCAAAAATAGTTTTTCAATTCAAAATTCAAATTCTAAATTCAAAATCATTTATTCAGTTTAGGCTACAAGTAGCTCTTATGAATGTCACTATGCCATCGGTTCGTAAGTCTACTCTGGGCGGGAGATCTTGTACTGAGAAGAACCGGCAAGAAACTCAGCAAGTGTCCAGCTCTTTTCTCCCTTACAGCGTCAAAAATATTGGAAAATGCCCTATCATAGCAGGACATAGCAGGACACAGGAGGATTCGAACCAGTAGTTCCTGAGATTAGCGCGTTCAACCAAACAAACATACAAACTCTTCAGCTTTATAGGTAATATTAGTATAGATATTACATATTCCTAATAAAATGTTATTTTTGTGGTCTCATAAATGAATGACCCACGTAATAAATCTTATCATTTAATGTTTACTTAGATCTCTGACCAAAGTTCATCACACATTTTTCTTTAAATTTATTTTTAGATTAGATCTTTAAGCATTCAATCATTTACACAACACCGAAGAAGTAAAAAAAGACTACGTACAAGAGTAACTCGTTAGCGCAGCGAATTGCTTGTGAAGTAACTTTCGCAATGACGCGTTGCTGGACGGGTGACCAAAATTGACATCGTGCATATTAGCAAGGACCTTAACCTCATGGAAGACTATGGGCCTTGGCTCATATTATTCTATACGGAGAGAGCATAGCAGTGGGACGTTAAGGCTTATATATTATACTAGCAGACCGGCGGACTTCGTATCGCTTTGATAGTTTCCATGGCAACGTTTCCATGATAACAAAACAAACAAATCATTCGTCCGCTTAAGAACACCCGTATCCCATGATGGACCCCTATAGCAGCGCCACCTACCGGGTCCAATTGTATATCTAAACCATTCTCGAATCCACTTGGACACATAAAAAAATTCATCCAAATCGGTCCAGCCGCAGCCGTTTAGAAGGAGTTCAATTTCATACACACGCACAGAAGATTTATATACAAGGTGTTACTTGTAAAATGTCAAGCCGATGCGTGGCGATAGGGAGTCCCCTATCAAAAGATAGATAGATAGATAGATAGGTAGTCACCATCCCTATTTATTGAACCCCTATGTATGTTCAGCGATTTTTGGTAGTTAGCGAGCTATATTTTTTTGAATCTTTTTCAAGTATTGCATGACGAAGTCACTTAAAATTTTATTGGTTAGACATTTCTCTCCACTTTTTTCTTGAACTAAGTTACCATGAAATGTAGTTTATGAGTAAAATAATCATCTCCCAAATATCATTAAAAGTTACAAAAAAATATTTTAAACTGATTATTTTGAGATTAAGTAGAACAAAATGAAATTTTTCAAGTATGAGTTATAAATCTAAAAACGAAGTTTCAATACTTAGTAGAAAAAGTTAGTTACCTAAGCTTTCATAATAAATAAAGAAATGGTACATGAGAGTATTATTTGTGTACCCAATAAAATACTTTAAAAAAATATAGCTCGCAAACTACCAAATATTGCTGAACATAATGAATTCAATATAGGTATGGTAGTCCCCTATCACCACCCACACATCGGCTTGACATCTTACAAGAAACAACAAAGATTGATGATAATTATAGATCACTATAAAATGTGCAAATACATCGTAGAAATGAACTTTTAAATATATATGCTGTTCTTTTATTTTTTATTTATCATTCATTCATTTTCATTATATTTAACGCGCTTTGCATGATTTCCACATTACCCAATGTCAAAGGTAGTGAGAAAAAAAAGGAAAAAAGAAAAGACGTGGATAGTCAAAATTGGCCTCCAAATTGTAAACTTCACTGTTTTAAGCTAATTACAAATAAGCTGCATACAATTATAACTCTGATAATACATAAATAAATACATATTTTTTTATTATTTCTTATGATATATGGCTCACAATTTGTCATGTTGAGAGCACTGTTTCTTAGTACAGTTATAATAATGTGTAAACTGAACAAGCTAGGTATAATTTTTTTATTAATAATATAACTTATACTATAAATACTCCTTACACAAAAATTCGAGAGCATACACATATTATGTATTCTTGCAGAGAGCAATGAGAACATAGTAACGCGTCTGTCCCATTGAGAATAAAAGTTCTCACGTGGAAAGTACCTTATAAGAGATTCCTGACGCACTCAGATCCTTATTCCGTTGTGTAATGACGTCATAAATTTTGAAGACGGGTAATAGACACCACTATAAGTATATTCTGAAGTGGTGATTTACCCGAAAATAGGGTCCATAAAATGTTTAAGTTTTATGGACTATTCCGGCACAGTACTAAGAGGTAGTAGGTAGTTGTTAGAGTTCCGTACAACTGATGAAAAATCGGAACTATTTTACGATACGCCACGTGCTTGTCTGGCTTGCACATCAACCTATCCAAAACTGTCAAATTTCTTCAATAAATGTTCAACCATATGCCATATACATAAAGTTCAAAGTCTGAGTAAAAAAAAATGTTCAAATAATTTTTAGCGCCCATTTCAAAATGGAATGGGCGCCTTTGGCTTTCAAAGTAAAAAGTGTTGAATAATTTCGGCGGGCTGGTTAGAACCACGATAGCTCAATTAGAAGAGCACCTGACCCGGAATGTCAGAAGGGTGCAGGTTCAAATCCTGCTCGTGGAAAATTTTTCAACATCTGTGTTTTTGTAATTTGTTCGCAACAAAATTTGCATTAAAAATTATTTGAACATTCTGTTGAGTAAATTTGACAGTTTGTTGTATTCTGATGTGTAAGTAGATGTAGTCTGGTGACCCAAATACGACACCAAACTACATGTCCGTGCTGTGATGTGGTGCCTCGATTTTATGATGAGTGGGGACCATATAATTAACAGTGCCTCTGTTTTAAGGTTGTTTGACAAACCATTTTATGTAAGTACTTTGTGCGGCTTTGAATGAATCCATTAAAATCTATATTTGGTCAATATTAAATAAGTTAATAAAAAATTAAACGCCGGCGTCCCATGTTTCTTTGTACTGAATCATTATATAGTACCTAATGTTTTCCAAAATAATAAAAAGGATGAAATAAGTCTCATGCATTTTTTTGTATGAACTTTGATATACAATACTTTTATCAAGATATATACTAAATAAACTAAATAATATATATACATATGGAACCCTTTACATGCGTGCTAAACTTGCACTTGATCGGTTTTTAGTATTGCTTCCCTTATAAGTTCAACTGGTTTCACGTTACAGTGTATATTCGATTTTTTTTATTCGAATATCGACTTATGTCAAATATACACACATGACGTTTAATATTTTCATAAACAAAATAAACATTACTTTCGTCATTTAACTATAAGTTTTTAAGGCTTTTTTAAATAGTTGTATTAAGTACACTATCATTGCAACGAACATAGTCAAAGTATAATAAATTAGATGTTAAAAAAATAATAGTATACTACAAAACCAAAATTTTTAAATGCAAACAAAATTTTTATTATTGTATTTTATTAGTTACTAGCTGACCCGGCGGACTCAGTACCGCTTTGACAGTTTCCATCATTGAAATCAAAATATATCAATGGTTTCCATGACAACAAAACAAACAAATCATTTTGTATTGGAAAATTATATTGTCGTTTTAAGTTTTTTTTTAATGTTACTCAGCACTAATGTAGCATTCTAATGGTGAAAGAATTTTTTAAATCGGTCTAGTAGTTTTTGTGTTTATTCATTGCAAACATACATACATATACACATACATACATACAAAAATACAAAGGTTTCATCTTTATAATATTAGTATAGATTACAAAAAAGACGAAAATTAATCAAAGCTTACCCTTCAAGGCAGTAGAAAATTTTCTCTTTAAAGATTTGACGTTTGGCCACCCTACTAATGGAGCTGCAGTTACTAAAAGAGTGGTAATGGGTCATTTTACTCTTGCTCCAAACTGTTACTAAGTCGCTTTTAAAGCGTTGGAACGGTACGCTGCCAGTCATAATGGCCTATTGACGAAGGTTTTACGTTATTATGATAGTACGAGTAGTACACGATAATCCTGACTCTAACAAGAGATTTGGATGGAACAATATGGCTAGTCAAATTACAACGGCCGTGTAAGTTGAGGTTGTGATGTCATTTAAAGAAATGTTTTAAAAGTGATGTTTATTGTTGTTTAAAGTATTTTAAGTGGTCTCAGAATTGTGATTGGATGCACTTTCATTATTAATTTTATTTATGTAACAATTTTAAACATGGCGTATTTTTTATATTAGAGTATTTGCATAAAATAGTTTACTTAATAAATCAATAAGTTTATACAAGTTTAAGTTGTAATTTGATTGTGAATAAAATAAATATTCTGAAAACTCAACAGACAGAATGAACTTAGAGGAGAGCTTTCGGTATTTGTACCAGTATACAAGCCTACCTCTCACTTATACATATTATATTTTATCCAAGAAGTATGTCTCGCTATACCAAACTTCTGGGACATACGCTTTCATTATTGATTTGACATATTGAAGAAAATTACTTCATATTTGCCCAGCTATTACGGCGGTCAACACGTCAATTAAAATTACTCCCATACCCTCAGCACACCGTGACCTGTCTACTTTGTTATCGGTAAGACGCTGTCCAAGTAAACCAGTTCCCATCTGGAGCCCTACCATGAGCTTAAAGCAGCATGCCTATCTTATTTCTTGTCCCCACTGTACTACAGGGAAAACGGACCATAAACCACCACGTGGCACAGAGCATATTGGTCATTGTTAACTACTGCTAGAATGTAGTCAGGACCTACGGCTTTACGTGCCTTACGAAGCATGGAGGAGCTTTAGATGAGAACTTTTTGGTCACCTATCCGATGACAGACCTTTGTTAAAGTTGCTTAACTTTAGCAATCGCAAACCTAGAGCGTTAAACGCTGCGCTATCTTGCTCCTCCCACTCTAAAGCAGTATTACTGCAATCTTATTGTAGTTGTGAAAACGAGATGTGCGTATAAGACACATATTAAGGACACACTTTAAAAAGGGCTATTACCATGTAAATGATTATGTTAATAATGAGAATGCATGGAACCGACATTCAGGTATAAAGCGTCAATCTATAGTTATGAAGTTTTTAAAGTTAGTACATATGGTGCCAAAGCACGTTATTTTAGAATCAAGTGTAATCTATATATTAAAACGTGAAGCAAAAACTTTGTACCCCTTTTTTATGAAAATTGCGCGGACGGAGGAGTATGAAATTTCACACACTTATAGTTTATGTAGAGAAGAATTGCAGAATGTTAGTATTTTTTTTAATTATGCATAAAAATACATTAAATCAATAAAACAAACATTACACATACTACCATATATTTGACACACACGCTTATATACTTTTTCAAAAATTTCAATAATGGAAGAGGAGCGACCGAAACTTGTCAATGCCAATCCAAACTCACATTCTATCTTTTTAAATTTTTCATCGCTTAGGATACAATCCGTGCAGGCTTAATAAAATTACGGTCGAACTTCGACCATTGGGCGACCACTAGTGTAAGTAAATGTCCAGAGGTAAAATCATTATTTTAAAATCTGGGCTCTTGAATTTTTTTTAATTGTAATGTATTGAATTAAATATTGTATGATTTGGTAACGCCATACTTTTTTTTTAAATGTCTTTACTTCTATTAACCACAGCTTTCTTACGCTCATTCTCTTCCACAGCTAAAAAATAGACGTCGTTGGGTAGTAGATGAGAAAATGTTCGGACAATTCAATAGCACTTTTCTTAAGTTTCTTTGAATAAACATTTTTGATTTTCACTTTGACTTTGACCTAAAGACGCCGCGACACGCGTCTAGTTTTTACAACTGCAACAACGCTGCTTTAAAACTGCTTTCAGGGCTCATAGTAAGGCCCAGTTCCTATCTGGACAGTTTCTTCATAAGTGAAAAGGGCAAAAGCGTTCAACTCACGAACGACATCGAATTAAGATACAGCGAAAACACACGTGTTTAAAAGATAACCTATAAAACGGACTATAAAGTTACTTGGGCTATTAACACTGGATATTGGCGTGTGGGAAAAGAAGTTTGTTTTGTTTTATAAAAGTTTTACTTTTAGGTTGTGAACATTCTTTTTACGAGGAATGGAAATGATTAACGCGGAGTTCGATGTTCTTCAAAGGATAATGGTATGCAGTATTTTATTTGAATCTTCTTTACGGGATTAAAAAACTTGTTACGAATGAATTTCTTTATATTTTAATAGCATAGGTTTTAAAAATTTAAGAGAATTTATAGATTTTATAATAAAACAATATAAATATGAGTATATCAAAAAGCTGTAATAAAGTTTTGAATAATAAAACAAACTAACATAATCGTCGATTTGTACTTACTTATCTGAATCCCAATTTTATCATTAAAAGTCTGTTCAAATAATTTTTATGCAAATTTTGTTGCGAACAAATTATAAAAACACAAATGTTGAAAAAATTTCCACGAGCAGGATTTTAATCTGACAATCCGGGTCAGGTGCTTTTCCAATTGAGCTATCGTGGTTCTAACCAGCCCGCCGAAATTATTCAACACTTTGAAAACCAAAGGCGCCCATTCAATGTCAACAACTACCGTCACTAACATCCGATCATAATTTTTTTTTTTCATTAAAAGTCTCATAAAATCCTTACTAATATCAATTAATCAATAATATTGTAGACTTATATTTCTTAAAAGACATTCGTTATGTAGCTCCTATCTATCACTAATTGATGATTGTGTGAGCGAGACAGAAAGTGGTACTCTGAGAGCGTATCGTTTGACCTATCTTAATGGATTCTACTTCGCTTTAGGCCCCAAAAAAGTTAAAGGAAAGGAAATAATACAACGAGCCGACAGCGAAAGAGCGCTACAAATCCGATTTTATACAGCGCTTGCCAACTATGCAAAGTAGCACTTACAAGAATAAAATAGAATAAAACGCTTTATTGTACACAGAAAAAAACACAGATAGGTTAAAAAATAAACAGGAAAAATTATTTAAGTTTTACATCGGAATGAAAACCTTTTTTGTTAAGGCTGTCACTGTGTTTGTGTTATCATTAAACTCAGATTACAAAGTGACAATAAACTCACCTTTGTTTGGGTAGATTAAATTTCGTAACAATTTTTTTTCAACAAAAGATTAAATGTTGCTACTAAGAAGTTAGCAAATTAAGCGTTAATAAAGATTCATATTGGTAAACTAAAAATGGACGTTCAAACTAAAGTTGCTATATTTCTAATGTAAAATAAAATAAAATACGGCTTGACAAAATACAGTTGTTCTTTTTTCTTATAGACTACTCTCTATAATATCATCTTTTGAATATATATACGGTACTTTTCAATTAAGCGCTATAGCGCTACTTTTGTTAATAATATTTCTGTTGGAACTCTACGCGAAGGAAGCGCGCTATTAAATTCGAGTAATATTCAAACATGAAAGCTGAAAGTAGAACCTTGGTTTTTTATATGATAAATGATTTCAGTAAAATCCTTTCTTAGTAGCCACTAATAGTAGCCACTAAGAAAGGATTTTACGGTTACGTCACCTACTGTCCAAATTTCATCGAATTAGCTTCAGCGGTTTCTCCGTTGATGTATCAGTCAGTCAAGATAAGTCATTATATGTATATAGATAAGGTTGTTGTTTTGCTAAACAAAACCGAATCCGAATGGTCACCAGAAATCTTCTTAATTTCTGCTGACTTTGATAAAGCCTTTCCCCATATTTTTATGGGCAGTTTTATTGTTTGCAAGATAGTCTAAATCTCAAAATATAAACTGGACTATTAACCATCGACTATTTAAAATTTTGTTCAAAATGATTGTAGAAATATGTTATTCGTAAATACTTCGAAATGTCAGAACACTAAAAACGAACGAAAATTCAAAAACCAATTTACGAAGAGCATTAAAATTATATAAAAAAAGCATTAGTACTGTCGTAAATTCTTTGATCTTGCACCAGAAAGGGCGACTATCGTTTATGGTCGAACCGATAAATCTATAGTATCGTGGCTCCACAGATAGCTAATCTGAGTTGTTATAATAAAACCGTAAGGAACTGAGCTTTATTCATTTATGGTTTCGCGTGGGAACCTCTTTCCGACCCCTGCCTGGCTGGATCATTGTGATCTATGAAAAACTACGATAAGTTTTGTAATAACATTTTGGTTCCCGTTAGCGTTTGATTCGCGAGATAGAGTCGCATCACGATTTTCAATATCACAATTTTAAAATTCATACTTTGGTTGGATGACCGTTGTTAAACATTAGGTTTAAATTGTAGTTAATATAACTACATTCTGACTAGATTGTTTGGTATTCCAAATGTTAAAGGTATTAATTACTACTACATACATATACATAAATTAAACAAAAAAGAAGAGACAACACATCATGGGATACGTTTATGGGAAGACCAGTTGTTACATACCAACCCGCATTAAATTAGCAAGTCCTAATCTTCCCATGTTGCTGCATGTCTGCTACAGATGGAAAAGTTTGATGGAGCGGCCTTGAGACGCTTGTAATAATAATAAAAAAAGGACAGAATATATAAGGAGTTTGATATGTTTGATATTATAGTTCCTCGACGAGTAGCGGTAAGTAAGTAAATAAGTAGATAAGTAAATAAGTAACTAGAATATTTATTGCTTCTTTTTCTTTCGGTTTCATGTTGTAGACGTGACCCTATCTATAAGTCCATCCGTCCGCTTAGGAAATGATAAGTGTATGTGATAAACACAATTATTTGTACCTGAAACTTGTATGCCCACGAAATCGTTATTGTGTCTATCTGTTATATAGTAAACAAAGTATTCTGCTTGATAAGTTTCAGTGAAATGATGAGTGTTACCTTCAAAATATTTAGTACAGTACTATTTTATACAAACTTTTGAAAATATTTCCCTACCACAACAATATTGTTTTATTATTATTTCATTTAGAACTTGGTAGCGCTTCAACTCTATCACACCAGATAGTAAGTAAGATTATATTAGACTAAAGATAGAAGCGCACGTTACCCGGAATCCTAAACTAAGAAACTGGCTTTATCCTGTAAAGATTACTGCCGGAACAAAAAATTCACAGATTTTGCAGTCCCCGCAAGAATCGGAGCATTGAAAATGAATACAACAATTTACGAAAAAAAAACATTTTATTTTAAATAACACAATTCCAACCTGAATGCACTTTTCGCCTGCATCTGCATCTTTCAACACCATCACCATGACGATCGGTCAATAATCAAAGAAGCTACATCACTTTTTATATACGGAAATACCTGTTTTTCTAAAATACCAAATCTAAAGGGATCACCTACAGGTCATAATTATTAACCGATTTTCAAAATTGTTTCGCCATTTTGTAGCTAAACTAATACCCTAGGACCATTTTTTTCATTTTATCTTAAGTCAGTTTTTTTTTAATATTTACAATTTAGTATATAAACACCCCCCAAAAAACCCGATTTATTTTACATTTTTCAAAATTCCAAAAAAAGTTTCCAGCCAACTTTCAAAATTCAAACGCTTACACGTGTCTCGATAAATTGCTCAACTCTTGGTTTTATTTCTATCTCTATTCTTTCAAAATCTTCGGAGCTATGGCCAAAAATACGTCTCAGGCGATTTGCATTTGATAACCATTTTCAATGGTAAAAATACTATTATGACTTAGCTAATATAGTGCTTGCTAACCAAGTGTATGTAAAATAAACAACAACGTCGATACTTAGCTGTATAAGGCTTGCCTTATCAGCTAAGTAAGGCGAGCCTTATACAGCTAACAAAAAAGTGTCGACGGGTTTCTTACTTCTTATTAACAGTAAACTCAAATTAAAAGAGTGACCACCCTGTTCTGCAGCAGCCTCAAAAAGCAAATTATCCATAGCCTATACCCATACCAGAACGGTCTTAAACACCTAACAAAAAAGACCGACCTAATACCAAAATAGAAATTCAGGAGAAGCTTCAGTCAAGTTTCCTCATTTCCTATCAACATTAAAATCAAAATGAAAGTGTGACTTTAGCTTATTCGTAGACATATGTACTAGACATATGTACATATGTACTTCGTAGACATATGTACATAGTAGCAGCCCCAAAGAGCAAATTATCCATACCGACTACCCACTACAGAACAAACCTTATACAACTAACAAAATAGCAACACAAGGAGAAGCAATGGGTTTCTGCACTCCCTACCAACATTAAATTCAAACTGAAAGAGTTCTAGCTTATCAGTAAACATACTTTTTCAGCAGCCACGACCAGCAAATTATGCATAGCCACTACCGAACCCAGGAAATGCCTAACAAAATAGTAACACGGGATGTGCTAAGGTCGAGTTTCCTGACTCCCTATCAACAGTGAATTCGAATTGAAAGAGTGACCTCAACTTACCCGCACACTATTGCAGCAGCCTCAAACAGAAAATTATCCATAGCTCCTACCCAATCCAGTAGGCCCGCCATGCCTCTAACTGACCGTGCTAATGCTTGACACTCGCATTGCACGCTTTCATTCACCGTAATGTGGTGTGAACTACCACTGATTTTATGCGCGGCTACTCTCATTTCGAACTGAAAATGTTTTATTGCATTCCTTATAAGCATAAGTACACGAGATCTAAACTAGTTGCTGACTAGGAACTCTTTGGTTTTCTCTAGAAAAAATAAACAATAGATGATCTAAGTCTATGGATGGATAAGTTTATCTCATTACCTGGTTGTTAGGCTGATAATCGAATCCGGAACCTCCGGTTCTGAGTCTGGTGGTCTTACCACTGAACCAAAAAAGCGGTAAAATTTTAAACGGTTTTTAAACTAGTATGAATCTCTTAGTCTTCTAAAACAACAATCCCGGATGCTGCTTGGCAGAAATAAGAATGATGGTAGATATAAGATGCGTGGTACCTTTCAAACGGGTTCTTTTTGCAAACATTCCTATACGGAAATTCTACTATATATTTTTTACAATACCTTAGAACTGAAAACCTTAAAATCTTCATACAAAATGCAAATACCAAGAAGCTGTATTTAACGTTAACGGAAGTTAGAAAACAATTTTCAGATTTTGTTTTAATGCTAAAAAATAATGTAGTTTAAAATTGGTAAAATTACATTATGTGAGTACTTTAATATAAAATTTCTTTTAACTTAAATTTGACTCGTATTTTATGTGAATGGCCTATCGCTGTTTCCCTGAGGAGTTTTACGCTTTTACGAGATGGAGTAATGTCTAACTTAAATAAAGTTCTGCGAACTTTCGCATTACAATACATTTATCTGGTAAAAGTAAAGTTGCCACGTTTAATATGCAAAGGTAGATAAATAACCTTATTTTACGAAATTCTTTTTGGAATATTAAACGTCGGACATTTTGTGACGCTTTTTGTAAAATAGCAGCCTTGGTTATAATACATACTATGGTATAAAAATATTTTACTAAGTCATTTAAGATTTAGAAAGCAATTTGTGGTTATAAGGCTACAAGGACGATATGGTCTAAGGCTTAAAAGAAGCAGAGGTGGTTAAAGTAGTCTGTCAACCAATCCTTCAATTCAGACTAATTCCAGAATCTCACATGTGGTGTTACGTGTAAAAAATAAGTAAGTATGAAATTAATATGTTTCTCCTCTTCGATCGCTTTTCCACTTGGTCACCGAGGCGTTCAACATTTTATTTTATTTTGTTTATTTGATTAGTTTTAAAACAAATTGACAGTTACGAACGGTTAACATTTTGGGTTAGAAGCAGTACAGGTTAGCTGTACTATCTCTGTTAAAAGAGAATTCTTTCTGCCGACCATGTTACGTAGATAGACATACAACTGCGTACAAAAATGAACTGCACATAAAACAAAAAAGATATTGAAATATATACTCGTACATAATAATACTTATATTTACAATATACTTATTCATATATCTACACTTTCAAAATATAACGTGATTCAGTGCAACTTACGCAATAGATAGTAAATTTCATTATAAGTTTATTCAATGATGAAAACAATGTTTTTATTATTTAGCGTCTTGCAATAGCAATTGCTGTTGACCGTATATATCATTATCATCATCATCATCATCTCAGCCAAAAGACCTCCACTGCTGGACAAAGGCTGCTCTCCCAGGAATCTTCATAACGAACGGTTTTGGGCTGCTCGCATCCAGGGCATACATCTTACAAGGTAATTGTGACAATTGTTTTAAACAAAATAGAAAGCACATTTTACAAGGTAAATATGGTAGTTGTTTAAACAATGTATATTTAAAAAAAGAACACATACAACTGACGTTATCAAAAACCTTGTTTTGGTGTCCGCCAGTGATATATGGCGCTCTGCTTTTTTTGTTAGCAAAACTATTAGAGCTTTGCGCGCTCACTACGCGATTGTGTAACAAACACTACGTGGGTCGGCTGCGCCAAGCCAATTTTGCCACTTCAAATTAATTCGGTTCCGATTTTGCGCCATTCCGCCATTCCGCTGTCCGGTGCTTCGACAAAGTGAACAAACTCTTTTTTAAATTTTATTTCAATTTTGTTGAAACATTTTTTTGTGGACTTGATGCGTTTTTGTTTTTTCAATTGAATTTGTTTCGGCATCGTTTTTTGTGTAACCGTATATATTGTCGTAACAATTAAAGAAACCTCCCTGTGTTTCTTTATAAGGAAACCTACACCATAAGTGGTCGTTGACTTCATGGGTCATAATATTAAAATTGGAAATTTTTATTTAGACACTGAAATGTTAGGAGAGGCGTTACGTTCACCAGTTACATTTACTGTTGAGGTCTAAAGCGAATAGCGCAAGTTTTATTTGGCATTCAATCATATTAAAAAAAAACTAGAATAAAAATTTAAAAACGAGGAAAGAAAAACAAAAAAAAATAGTGATAACTAATAAGTCCATTATAATATACTATTAATATAAACGATGAATATTTTACAGTTGTCAGCGCGCCGTGACCAAACAAACTCGCACTAGGCACAGAACCCCAAGACTCCAGCAGAATGGTGCAAAAAGGTTGAATGCGTTAGCGCACAGGTTCCTCGGTCCCAGGATGGGTGCATATCTTAGAGGCAAATTGAAGGTTAATAATGAACGTGCATGCAAATTATATGCGCCTTTATTTGGCCTGGGAATCGTGATCGCGTTTTTTGTGGAATTGCATCATTACGTAAAGGCATGGAGATGCTACAGTAATCAGTGTATAAATAGGTTTTAAATAGTTACTACGTTTCGCGTTTGCGAATATATGATCCTCGTACGTATCTACATACGTAGTAGTATCTACTAATTAAAAAAAAATCTTGTATTCGACCTAAGTAAATATTGTAAAGCTGTGGATTTTCTTTTATTGTAAAACTGTGGAGTTTCTTGTGCCCATTCTTCTCCATAGCTAAAAAATAGATACCCTGAATGGGTAGTAGGTAAAAAAATGTTTATAATATTCAAAAGAACTTTTTTAAATTTAATTTAAATAAAAAGAAAATTTGACTTTGACTTTGACTTTATGGAAAAGGTTAAAATGAGCGTTATTTTAAACCTACGACATAAGTTATTTACTTATTCCTTTTTTAAGCTACTAAATAGCCCTTATATTCTAGATAGGTATTTGGTAAGCAGTTATAATAAACAATGTTTTTTTAGACGTAAAGTAAAAACTGTAATATCAATTTTGGTAAGTGATTATTTTTGCAAACTTAAATATTTTATTTATTTATTTTATCTTTTTTGTGTTTTTTTTTTACTTGTTGTGATTGTCCTTTATATTTTGTGTTTTTATTTGTGATGGAAAATGTCCTTTACGATAGGGCATTTTCCAATTATTTTTGACGCTGTAAGGGAGAAAAGAGCTTGACACTTGCTGAGTTTCTTGCCGGTTCTTCTCAGTACAAGGTCTCTCGCCCAGAGTAGACTTACGAACCGATGGCATAATGACGTTCATAAGAGCTATTTGTAGTCTAAACTGAATAAATGATTTTGAATTTTGAATTTTGAATTTAAATTTATATTATGTATGCATATAGTTTATGTGCCCTTATTATTATGTATTTATATCTATCATATTGTATTATTATTATAGAATTTATGTATCTGTATATTTTTATTACATGTCTATATATTTTGTCTACAATGAATGTTTTCGTTGATTCTTTTCTCCTTTTTTCTTTTGATACACTTACCAGTCGACTTTTGCTGTATTTTTGCAATAAAGAATAAATAAATAAAACCAATTAACTTTGCTTCAATGTGTAAACTTTAACTATATCACCTTTCAATTCAACTTTCTATTAGTTTTTTATTGATTATGAAAGGGACAAGTATATATTATTTTCGATAAAAACTGCATTTTTTTATACTAACACAGACCATTACTGTTTTATTACACCCGTAGACCATAGATTAACAGTATTATAAACGTTTAGAGTCACAAGCCGCGGTGTCTAATTACAACGGTCGGTTTCCAATGAATAATAAAGTATGTACGTTTTATGATAGCGGCCGGCGTGGAAGCGAATAGATAGAAGGTGATGATGGACCTTTTAGAAGCGTGTTGATAGTTATGGTCCAAGCTATGGGAGTTTAAATTTTAAAAAAACGGTGGATATTTTACTGTTCAATAAGACAGTCATCTATTTAAGCTTAATATATATTTATTGTATTTTTAACGGTTAATACAGTTGTTACTTTTCATTGCTCCCTAATATTATTTTAAATGTTTATGAACCAATATTAAGTAGTAACATAGTTGCCATTGCCTTCCCCTAAATAACTCTATTATGTACAATATGATTACTAGCAGATTCTTCTTATAATTATTATTTTGTATACTTTGTTTTAGGAAATGTTAATAATACACATAAAGCGTTTTACATACGCTTTAAAATTATATAAAGTATTTAAACTATTACAAGCCGCTAGCTTAGTAGCGGCTTGTAATAGTTTAGGTACTAACAATATAGTACAGTAATACAGTATAGGTACTGCTATACTTATATTTAAATACACTTAAAATATCATATTAACGTACTGTCCACAAACAAAAAAAAAACCCTTCAAATGTTACGTTTGTAAAAGTATGATATTGCTTCTCTTTCTATTTGCATAAAAAACAAAACACAAACATTTATATTTCGACGTTTATAAAAGAATAAACATTGATTTTTATCCCTTTTAATTGTTTATAAACAGCTGTAGCTCTTGGCTTGCACACTCGTTCCTAAAAAGTGTCCGTGCCGCCCCTCCGGTCCGATCTCTTCACACCTAAGAATTCAATTAATCTCTGGCACCCGCATCACTAGCGGGAGATTCGTGACTGGTAATTGCTTTTTTGATAAAATAAAAATAAACGAAGTATTCAACAAGTTGGTGTAGAAAGATACTGAGAACTTAAGGAAAAAGAAAATAACATATGTTCACAAAAAAAGTCAAAATCGTTATTGTAATAATAATTTATATAACATTTTTACAATGAATATTACGAATGTTACGTTAACTTAATAACAACTGGGGATTGAAGAGTACATTAGAAATATTATTAAATAATGATTTTCACACTTTAAACTTTATCGCCTTTAGAATACAATTTTTAAAAATGGCAAAACCTAGCGACATTCTATTTCGATGAAAAAAAACAATCATTCAAATCGGTGCATAAATGGAGCAAATGGAGAAACTCCTCCTTTTTGAAGTCAGTAAATAAAATTACTAATAATAGAAAAAGGTATATTTGTAGCAAGATTAACTTAAATTAAATGTTATTAAAAATACATTTATATAAGCTATGGTAACCGTATATACGAAGCGCCAAAATGAAGGATTTATGGAATTACTTTCCCAGAAAGGTATTAGTTTTCTATTAAACGGCAGTTAATCAAACAGATAGAAACGCGATGGCCACCAAAACAAAGGCGATAACCGACCGGTAAATTATAAACGAGATTTACTTTGGCCATTCATCATTTCGGAATTAATCTACGTATCCCGCGGTATCGCCCGAAGATATTTCAATATTCCTCAAAAGAATCCCATTTATTCGTCGGTACCTGGCTTCCCTCATATTTCTCGGGATAACAAAGCATTTCTGGGATCAAGGACTGACCTTAGGCGAGCTCTCGGCTGCACTAAGAAAAAGGGAAAAAAACTTGGCGCACGAGAACGCAAATGAAATCGAAATAACGTAACGTCCAGGCTGGCAAGGTCTCGCAAAATGAGATACGACTTTTTGATTAACCATTGTCGGCCGGCCGGGCCGTGGAGTCGACTCACATTATTAAAGTCCACAAGCGATTCGGTCCACCGTTTGATTTTT
Source organism: Eudonia mercurella (assembly GCA_963082485.1). Lineage (NCBI taxonomy): Eukaryota > Metazoa > Arthropoda > Insecta > Lepidoptera > Crambidae > Eudonia > Eudonia mercurella. The sequence continues at coordinate 14,543,617 of OY720032.1, read as the reverse complement.
ACGCCCCTCTTTTAATTTGCATATAATTATTTATTTGACATTGATGGTCTTTTGTTTTTTTTATATTACCAACTATTTCATCTCGCGGCGATTCGGTCAAGAACTTATCTATTTCATTTTTAAAATGACCGAGCATCCGTTTTCAAATGCTAATTCCTATTCTAATGCAGAAATCGTAATGGGGATAAAGATTTATCGCTACGGAGCTAGGATTCGAAGCAATTAGCTTTGTTGATTGTGCTCGCAGGATTTCCAGCGTCGCACGCCCTTTTATTGCCGCTTAATGTTATTTTTAAGACGGAGGGTTGGCTATAAGTCACGCTCTGGCCCCGAAAAGTAACAAACTTCCTTTCGTAATTACATGCAAGACGGTGGACTGAGGGGTGAAACCCTCCACATCACGCGATATAAAGCTTCGCAGAACTAAAATGAATCAACGCTCAAGGTAGGTTTGTGAAAAAATATCTAGCTACCATGAAAATTTAAATAATGAAAAATAGTTCAGTCTAAGTATTGCGTCAAACAAAGGACGTTCTAAGACCGTTCACCTATAAAAAGTTTATATGTCCCTATCTACATCATATAGTACAAGAGTGAGACCTCGTCGTGAACTCGTTTAAATACTTATCGCCGTGAACATCGAACAACTTCAAAATCGATCCAGCAAATATTCATTGAAACTTTATCCGCGCTCCGACTTCGCATATTCTTATTTAACTTTCCCCAGAACTTCGTCAACATTCGATTTGTTTACCATTTTAAATAACATACCTAACCACTTGCAAGTTCAGAAAATTCATTTCACTCACGAAGCGAAGTTTACGAACTCACTATACGTCAACTAAGTAAACTTAAACTCTCTCGCTTTACAACTTCAATTGGAATTTTATTCGGAATAGTCCACTCCAGAGTTTTTAGTGGCACATAATGCGATGCGAAAAGGCGCTCGCGATAAAACGTGCAATAAGAATAGCCGCGTTGTATAGGTATGGTTCTAGTGTGGTGTCAGGCCTAAGCTAGGGTATGGACGGGCTGCGGCCGGCGGGCGGTTGTCCTCAAGTTGGTAGCCGGCCGGTTCTGAATCTCTAGTACGGCACAAGCCAACCGTCGTATCGGACGCGCGTTACTCGGCGCGCGCAGCAACACGATAAAACAAAACTTTCGTTCAGTGAATTGACAGTGTTTGTTTATTCAGACAGTGGGTGCAAAGAGTGGTTTTGGCGGGAGTCTGGAGAGAAAGTGACAGCGCATGGAGGCGCGAGCGCCCTCTTTTACATAATACCTGATAACTCCCGCCTTTCGTAATTGTTGCGTGATAACAGTAAGTACCGATTTGATTTAGTTGTAAGCTCTAACCGGTCTCGTTGCTTTGTCTTAGTCGCCTGTTTGGTTAATTATTTGACTACTTTCAACTTCTGCTTTTGTAAAGCGTTATATAAAGCTTATAGTTGAAAGCTTTCTCGTATTTGTTTGAGTAATGTATTTAATTTATTTGATAACTAGACAGCTGTGTTCTTTTAATAGAAACGTCCTACGTATTTAGTGGAATGTTTATACTGAGGTTATTGTGAATTTTTATTACGAAACAGTTTTAGCTTTGCTGTCGTGACGATCGACTTCATTTGTTTACATTACAATTGTAGCGGATTGTGTTTTAGTTTTGAATCGGTAACATTTCAATCTTTACTCATTTCTTAATGCATGTTCGTTGTGTCTGAATGTCGATCTATCTATTGGATATTTCTATATGGTTTTCTAAAGTTTACTCGAACTTTAAATTGGTAAATTTATTATACGGATAAACTAGCATTTGTTTCACATATATTATTTTATCACGATTGTTTTCCGAAACTTTTTTTCTATTAGCCGCATAAGTCGCGATTTTAGAATGTACTTACTGCCTGTGAGATGAGATAGCATCATGTTGAAGAACAAAGTCAATAAACTCGTCGGGACGCGTCCTGTGACGTCGTAAAGTGCATCCTGACGCTGATGGCGAGATCGTGACAATACTATCTAAACGATACATCGTGGTCACTTATCACCTCCGTGGACCGAAATATTTTGAGAAATTCTAGTAAATAAAAAAGTACACTTTTGAGTGTAGATGATAAAGCTTAAAATTGTCTATAGTATGTGTAGGGTTCAAATCATCATCAGCCCACTTCTGCCCACTGCAGGGTATGGGTCTCTTCCCTCGCACGCCACTCTTTACGGTCCTGCGCCATCCTCTTCCCCTGCTCGCCACCCGGACTAGGGTTCAAATAGTTTTTTTTTATAAATATTAATTTTAAGTTATTTAAAATATTTATCTTTTTTTTTAGTTTGATGCTTCAAACACAATTTCTAGTTTTTATAAATTTCATTTTATGCAAAGTTTTGTGGTCACAGACTGGTGGTCAGCCCGTGACCACAGCCAGCAAGGGCTTGGTTAAAAATCGGATATTAAAAGGCATTCCTAGTATCTTTATACTAAGTACTTTACGTTAAAACCCTTTAAAATTTAATTTAAATTTTAAAGTGACTTTAGAATGTTTTCATTTGGACCTTAACGAGGTAGTGAGTGCAAGCATTGTTTTGTTAAAGAGCCAATTCTGGTTGTACCCGACCTACTTGGACAATAGCATCTATCGGACACGATCTAAATGACAAACAAAATTAGTTCTTATTGGCATACGTATAAAATACACGCCACATATTTTAATATTGGACTTATAGGCTAAGTACTTGAGTACCTTAAGGACAAGAAATTGTATATAAAAGAGGTTATATGGTATTTGTATTTGTAAGCCTCTGTATTGATGACAAAAATTCAATAATCTTTTGCCCTAACTTATTTGAACAATACTCAATCGTGTTTCTCATTACGCATACAATGTAATCTCTAGTTGTTCACTCAAAAATATAATAACTTTTGTGCCTTGCGATATAAACGAATTGTCTTATTATTAAGGTCATCATACATATCAGATAATCATATTGGTTTTTTGATTATTCTATGCTTTTTTATGAACTATCGCAAATGTTAAGCAACCTTAGGCGCGGTCAGTATCCGGAAGGGTGACCAAAATTTTTTCGGCGTGATAAAATTAATTATAGGCTATATAAGTTCGACTCGAAACACGAAATTACAACTTGAACTATTTTTATGTCAATGTCGTGGCATTTACTGCAAATTGAGCTTTTGACGAGAAAATCGTGTTTGACATTGACATTAAGGTAACTTTAGGAGATTTTTAAACTGCAACAGATTCAAGCAATTAATACAAAAGATTACTTAAAGTGTGTTTAAATTGTGGTTTAACCAAAAACACGATTCTGTAAAGAAACTTGGACCACGTTGATGCGCTTGCGCATTACAGTACAAAAGAGTTCAACGAGATACAAATCGAGTTTGAGCCAAGTGATCACTTTTGTATGTATAATGTATAATATTAATGTTTCAGAAACATAACCTAAAAAAGATATTTATTATTGCAAGATAAAATTTTACTAGAAAAAATCCACCAGCCTCAAGAAGCTCGAGTGGGGATCGAACCCACGACCCTTAGAGACCGGTTGCGTGGTTATCAATTATCGTATTAAGAGTGCAAAAATCATAATAATAAAAAGTTATTTATTTTAAAGTTAGTTATGTTTAAGTAGCCTTACAGTGAATTTGAACAGGCAGTTCTCACTAGCAAGGGAGTTTATGATTGGTCAAAAGTAACAATATAAGTTCTGGCGCGGCTGCAAATCATTCCTCCATCGAACCTTAAACGGCGAAAGTATGAGAATCTGACTGGGGATCTCATATTTGAGCTGTTTGGGGTAGAGACATTAGGTCCATGAGACCCGGGTGCTCACAAACTTTTTAAAAATATTTGTATAAAATTAGTAGAAGCCACCCGGGACCCCAGAGCTAGCAGCTACTTGGGCCAGCGTATAAGCATTGCTTTCCAACGTGGCAATGCTGCTAGTTTACGGGCACTCTGCCCGATGGGTGGGATGGGTAGGGGATGGGATTTGGGTAATTTTTTTTATTTATAGTTAGTAGTAGTTATAGTCTATAGTTTTTCACAAGTTTAATTTTAAGTAATTAAATTATTATCTTGTTATTCTCTTTGTTTATAAATAAAAATTACATAACTACTTGGTTAATTTTAAAGTGTATCATTAAATTTAAATTAGGTACGTAAAATATTTTATAATGTTTATTTATTTTTTATTTTTATAGCAAACTAGTTATCAATTTCAAAGTGAACCATTTTCTTTTAAATAAAACATTTAAATTAATTTCACCGCACATTCATATTGAACAAAAACACATTAAGTCAAGTCGTAGAAGTTAAAACCATAGCGCAGCTTGCATACAAGTCGGCTACTTAGACTGCGCGCGCGCCGCTCCGCTAAGATCTCAGCGCGATTCAAAGCAAATTGACTCAATCCAAACACTGATTACACTTTACGATAGTAATAAAATTAAACGAGGATTTTATTGACACCGGCAATTCTGTAAACGTTCCCTTAAAGCTATCAACACGATTCATGTTAAAATAACGCAACTAATTACTGCTATAACATTTTAAATTGAAATTTACAAATAGGTATTTCACTTTTAAATCATCATCATCATCATCAGCTCATTTTATGTCCCCACTGCAGAGGCACGAGTCTTCCCTATGGATGGATAGGGAGAACAGGCCATAAACCACCACACGGGCCCAGTGCGGATTGGTGGTTGTTAACGACTGCTAATGCAACCGGGACCAACGGCTTAACGTTCCTTCCGAAACACGGCTCGAGATGATAATTTTTTGGTCACCCATCCGATGACCGGCCTTTGCGGAAGTTGCTTAACCTCAGCACTCGCAGACCTAGCGCGTTAACCACTACGCTATCGAGCTTGTACTTTTAAATACAAGTATTTTATTAGTAGGTATATCGTGACCAAATAATGTATCATTAACATTATGCATATGTCATAAACTTTGCCTTTCTTTGATCAGCTTCTTATCTTCTAGAAGAGATCTCAAAGAGAGTATGCATTTCTCTAGTAAGTGACAAGGATTTCACTTCACTACACAACGAAGAAGTGATTGGTCTTTATCTAGACTCTTTAGGTAGACGACAATGAAAAAATAAGTAAAGATAAGTTCTAATGTACTTTACTTGGAATTCTATGAAGTTCTGGCCATCTTATCTCTTACTTGAAACACAACAATGTTACTTCTTTATATGCCGACAAACTAAAATAGGATGATGGTAGTTAGCTAAGCGGACTTTAAACAAACTTTACAACCAACCTAACCAAGATTACTTATATGTAGCTTCCATTAGGAATCAAACCCACAACCTCTGGCTTTGACACCGTTAATCTAACCACTAGACCACAAAGACGTTAAGCCAGAATATATAGCTTTATAGTCAGGATAGCAGGCAGCCGCTACTTTAGCGTTTATAAACAATACCTTACTTTGTAAAGCATCGTATAATTCTACAGCTTGGAAGACAAATGTGCTAAAAGATATCGTTATACGATACATCAAAGTTTTATTTACTGATACTTTTAACGGCGAATGTTATTATAACGTTACGTTTTTATTTGAAGCTGTAAAAGTTAGTGCAGCGATTTATGGGATCTTTTCTTAGTAGGTATCTTAGAAGTTAAGCTTAGAGGTAGGTAAAACAATATGCGATTGTGACTTGTTATGCTATAAGGCAGTGGTGGATTTTATTTAGATTGCAGACACGTCATAGTGTTCGATCTTTCGCTGCGATTTAAATATTGTTATCATGATAAAAATGTGTTTAGTTAAATATGAACCCGGCTTTATTGTAATTTTGTATCGATGTACTTAAAATATTTTATCTATCAAATAGGTACTCAATAAGTTTCCTTGTTATTTACAAGTAATCCCCCAAGCACCAATTCAAAACAAAGGTTTAAGGTGATGAATATTTTAATTGAAAGAAAATCATATCACTACAATGTAGACTATGAAACTGTTATAATATCTTTAACAGTTGAACTTGGATCGACTATTAGCTTTCTTCAAGTTTCAAAAATTATTGCAATACAAATTACGGTCAAAATAACACATTGCCTCTTAAAACCAGTAGTTAACGAATACTATTAAAAAACCACAGTTAAAAAACAGTTAAAATTTTAAGTATTAAGAAATAATAATATATAAAACCCAATTAAACATTCACAGAATTTAAATCCCACTATTTACCATTTGAAAATCGTGAGTGTTCAAAGTAATCATGCTTAAACAGAGTCGATATCGTCTTATTAACGAAAAGTTATGGACCATTTAAGTAGCCGATTACTTGTTGGAGTTAGAAATTCAAATTTAATTGCCAAAGCAACAGGGAAATGTGTAGGTTTCTTTATGGGAGTGTCAACTGATACTTTGAGAAAATGGCCAAAGCCGAAATGGTCGAGCTACGGATTAATTTAATTAAAGTATTAGAATTACATTTGACTTAAAGATAATATTTATTTTCTAAATATGTTCGTAGCAGATTTTAATGAAATAATAATACTTAATTAGGATAGAGTCAGATTTCATTATGTAATTAAATTCTGAAAACATTTAATGAAAATCACCAAAATCATTATTACCCACTATCAAATCGTTGTGTTTACTTTGACGTACCCAATATACACTCAATTATACACCGAGATATTTTAGTGGTTGTTTTCCAGCAGGTGGGTAGATCAGACCATGAAACTGAACAACTTTCCTTAAGAAACATAGGTCAAAAAACGAGATAATTTTTTCACTTTTCTATACAAAGCCTCTATTGACCGAGCATGGTTTGTATGGAAAAGTTAAAAAAATATCTCGTTTTTTGACCTATGTTTCTCGGGGAAAGTTGTTCAGTTTCATGATCTGATCTAGCCACCTGCGGGAAAACCACCACTAAAATCTCTCGGTGTATGTAAAGCATCTATCCTTTGAATAAAATGACGCACCCAATATAAACCTAAATCTCTATGAACCATCTGTTTGTCAAATAAAATCGGCTCAAATATACTATGGTTTGTTTCAGTGTAGAAAAACAATAAACAATGATTAACAAACTATTGATTGTTCACTGGTGAAAGCATGTTTTCTTCCAAAGGCTTGCGATCGACAGATTAACGATTAATATTGATTGCCTTTTAGTTGAAAGTTAATTATGAACATTTAGCTCAAAAATCTAGTGGGTCATCATAACCAAACGATGAGTTATAATGATTTGTATCGAATTATATAAATAATTATAAGTATTTGTGGCGGACAAAGTCGTCATTCCGTGGATTCCATGGATATTTTATTCACTCCGTTAAAATTCCATGTGATAAAATGATACCACATATTCATTAGAATAATATTTATAAACTATCAAGTTCATAAACTCTGAACTAAATGAGATGTCACATCAGCAGGCAAACTATAGATCTTATAATGTACACTATAGTTTTTTCTATAGACACATTTTTCTTTTGATATTCTAAGAGGTAACTTAAAATTTTTGAATAGCATTGCCAAAAAATGCTGATTCAAAATATTCTTGGCCGTTACATAATATTTTTTATATATTCTGCAGTGTAACCTTATTTGTTTTTAGCCTATTAACGCTTGCAACTTTATAGATATGATGGTAATGAATGAACGTTGTCATCCTTAAGAGAAAGGATACTAGTTTATTTTCCCTGGATCTCAAACCCTTTATCTTGATACAATTCTATGTTTAAGACATCGGTATTGCTTGACGACAGAAATAAGTACGAAAGAGGTGGCCGTTCATACAGGTTCTTTGGGGTAATATTACCTACGGCTGAACCGACACCTATATCTAACCGTCACATCTGAATTATTTCTTGAAAGACAAACTTATTCAGTTCAAACCAATTTAATTGAGTTATAAATCAACACGTAGCATTGTTATACTCAGCTCACGACTCGCTAGCAGTTATTTGGCGTAATGTCGTAGATTTCTTGATAGCCTGCTTTTTTTGGTTATTACACTGAGGAAACGGGCTGGCCAAACTAACAACTGCTCAGAGTAAATCTAGGGTAAGTAAATCTAATCTGTCCTCCATTATTCATGTCCAATTGTTTCGGTGACGGAAAATCGTTAACACTCTGAGTCATTTTAAGAAATCTAACCGGTCAAGCCGCTGATTGCATAGATTGGTATTGTGATAAGATAGGATTGGTTGGCACGTGCTGCGGTGGACAAGCATTCGCTTTTGACTTTGCTCCGTTGAAGTATTCACAATAAGGTTTTACCTGTAGGTATAATAGCTTGTTTGGCAGCTGTGCACTAAAAGGGGTTTAAGTTACTACGGAAAAAGGTTTTTTATGAAAAACAAATATCTTTACTATGTAGGTACTTATAATATTAAGGAAAATCAAGCTCAGCACAGTTAACAACACGTTAAATATAACAGTTCCAGTATAAGCTGAGCTGGGATAATTATGAAGCTACCCTTACGCAGAGCTCCACTCATACTGCAACCGAAACCTTTGGGTCGTTGACACAAGCAATGTTTTTAAATTTTTATAATCGGTCTTATTATTTGTTGGCGGCCTGCAAAGTACCAACCTTGTTGACGTGTATTTTTAATACTTTAAGTACTATTTTTTTAATTTTATTTTTTTACTTATTTATAGAAACCGACAGCTTATTACAATTTATACTTATTCTACTGATAATTACAATAAGTAAAGCCAATTTCAGGTTTCTGCATTTACAATTTTTTTTAAAATTCTTTTGTAATGAGAAGGTCACAAAATAGAGACACAAAAAAACGCAATAAACGGAACACTAACCAACTTCTAACAAAATAAACTTTGCAAAAATTTTCCTAATCTAGAACTTAATTAAAAACCCATTAACTACGAAATTAGCTAGTCATTGAACGCTGCTATTTAAATGAGAAATAATTCTGAATATATAATTAATAATTATATAACTACACATACATAAACATACACATATATAAGCATATATACAATTCAAAAAGATAGAAGACAAAAATAGAGTGATAGATTAGAATTATAGAACAGAATACTTGATCTTCGAACTAAGCAAACTAGTATTACTTAGCGGTACTCTACATCAATAAAATACAACCTTGACAAGGTTGTCATAATACGAGCGTGTGACGAAATGGTCTCCTTTTATGTACCTACCTACCCACCGCAACTACAAAGCAATAAAAATAATTTGGTGTGTTAATTAAGTTATCAATCTTCTTAATGTCATACATAAGTAGTAGATAAAAAATGTTTACAGTTTCATTCAGTGGAATAAAAACATTATTTAATTCAATTCAATTCGAATGGTGTTAAATTATTTGATATTAAAATATTTGTGATGAAATTTATAACTTTAAATAGGATTTCACTTTAACATTCTAACCACCTCTGTGGTTTAGTGGTCATACGTGTTATTTCTACACCACCGGTTTTATAAGACCCCAAGATCTGGGTTCGATTCTCAGCGGGGGGTACATTTAGCAGTCCATTTGGTTAGTGATTATACACTCCAGTAGACTAGGTACCATCTTAACTATGTAAGTCTTCATCACAACAAACTTAGTGGTATTAACATAGCCAGTTGCTCAGTAGCTAAAGAAGAATCCTGAACTACTGAGATGAAGTCCATCGCAGTAACAGGACGTCGATTGAACAAGGCTTCGCATTATGATAGTTTCGCAGTAAAATCGTTCGCAGGACAGTTTTTCGATGTAACGAAACATCGCAGTAACAAGACGTCGATTTAACAAGGCATCGCAGTATAAAGATGTTGTTGAAAGGTTTCTGAAGAAACAAAATTCGATGATACGGCTTTTGCACTCAAGTAGGTAGGTATCCACATAAAAATAGGTAAGGATCACATAGACTATTGAAAATAATTTTAACGTCTATAACATTGAATCGATTTCGCCCTTGGTCAAACAAACTTTGAATATGTAATCGTCATATTCATTGACGGCGGCGGGCGGTCGATATCACGGTGTCTGTGGGACGGACAAACAGTTCAGAGTATTTATGAATATTAATGTCTGTACTTGAATCAGGCGTTTCAATTGCCATGAAGGTTATACACTGAAATTTCTTCCAGGAAAATGTGTGTCGACATAATCTTGCTTTGCTGTACAAACTAAGAAATTGATATTTCTTTTAAGTTTAAAAAGTAGATAAATTGTATAATGAATAATAAGAGCTTTTAAATACCTATCATCAGCCTATAAACATCCAAGTAATAAGCTTTTAGACCTTTCCGCATAACAATATGAGATACCTACGTTTTTTATAATTACTTTCGAAACAATATCGTCGCAACAGCGCGAGGTTTCTATGTACACGTTGCGCTCTTTTGCAAGTAAAGAAACTTGGTATTTTTTCCTGCTTTGGAAAGAACTAGTCCCATTTGTCGTTATAACATCACTTTCGTTAACACCCTTTGATTAACACCAACTTGTTATTTTTTTTTAATACAAAAGAAAATGCACTTGGCACACCACTGCGCCCGAGTAAACGCAGATGGTTTTGCCAGGCATACTTCTACGCCTGAAGAGACGCAGACGATTACATGTGCCAGTCTGCCGTTGACTCTCCGTCCGTCTAGACGAAGGTGGCATACTCACTACCTCGACCCGCGACCTTCACCAGATCATGGGTCCACTTTGTTGGAGGCATGCCCACACTGCGTTTACTGATACGCAATCGCCACTCAAGAACTGTTACGCCCCAGCGCCGGTCATCAGACCTGCAAGCGATGTGCCCTGCCCACTGCCACTTGATCTTAGCAGCTCTTCGGGCTATGTCGGTAACTTTTTTTTATAGATTCAGATAGCTTACAAATTTTACATACCTACTCAACTGAAGGTAATTTCTTTAAAATTACGTATTTAAGTATCTCAACAACCAATCACGCCTCCTACTTTTTTTGTACCTACGGCGGACGGCCATCGATCAATTTCAACGAGTCCCACAATTAGGTTCAATTAATCTGATTTTAAAAGGTCAGCTAGGGCCCTCGGCTTTCCGTAACAATCAAGCGGGTTTTTATTATTTCTTACACTTGCACTATGGGTTTCATATTTATTTTTATGATACTAAACGGCTTCTGGTTTATTTATTTATAAATTACCTGTTAAAAAATAAAACAATGTTAAAATCAAGTATGGTGTAACGACGTCGGTGAATGCTCTTTTGTGAATATTTACTTTTATAATTATAGTATTTCTTTAGGAACTAAGGCAGCTGTCCCACCGCCGCCGGCGAGTAAGCGGCGAACTATCGACTATTTTCTCGCTTAAGAAACGTACAATAGATTTATATCCTGTGTCAATAAAAGAGATGCATATATTAAATTGATCGCTGACTGTTCACACTGCCGGCGAGTACTCGCTTTAGTAGTTTGCAGCTGGCGAGTACTCACTTTACTAGTTTGCCGCTGAGCAATACTCGCTCAGCGATACTCGCTTGGCGGTCCAGATCGCTCGCCGAGCGACCAAACAGTGGTCATTTCTACCTAGAGTGCGGATATAACTATCATTGTTGTCTAGTTCAGACGACGACGATGATATATGTTATATATAATAGCATTTGTGTAGTGGCAGCGGCAGTTCTGAAAAAACTGAAGAAAAAAAGGAATATTTTGAAAAGAAGAATTTAGATGCAAGATATTAATTATTTCAGAAGAGAATTCAGTGAACTTAAACTATTCAACGAGTTGTCAAATGAAGATTTTCGTACATATTTAATAATGGCAAGACAACATAAAATAATAACGACATGTACGTTTTTCTTAAATATACTTTAACTGTGTTTCATAAATGTACGATATCGACGTGATCGACCGACGACGTGACAAAGTCACGACGATTTTTCTTGTGTAACTGGAGTCGTTCCAGTTACACAAGAAAAATAGTCACGGTGATTGAAAAATAACGACTTTGCTCATACTGTCTACAAGCTAGCCGCCCCCGGGCGAGTAGTGCGAGTAATCGCTAATCGCACAAGAACACTCGCTTATAGCCCAGCGGCAAAACTATCGGAACTACAACTCGCTTGTCGCTGCTCGCCAACTCGCTTCTAGTTTCTGGCTCTACTCGCTGCTCGCTCATCGCCGGCGGTGGGACACCTGCCTAAAGATGGACTGTATAAAGGAAAGAAGAAAGCAAAGTAGAACGTAGATAATGAATACAAAAAGAAATAAACCAAAGAATATCAATACCAATAGCGATAATAAGAACACAAGTGCAAGAATGTTTACATCTTGATAGAAAACTAATAAGAAATAATTATTTACAAAGGAGTATTTACGCCGTAATACATGATCAGCCAGCTGTACTTTATACTTCGTAAACGATTTTAAATTAAATAATCACTAAACAAATGAACGCATGCATTTTTATATGCACGTTTAATAGTGTTGTCTTTTGTTTCACCTATACGTTGACAAGTTTCTGAAACAACTGAATGTAGAAATACAAATTTTTCATAGTGGGTTGTTTTCTTGTCATAATCAAGTAAACAAACTTTAAGTAACAAACTTTTTTGGAAAAAAACTGAACCTCCATCCTGGAAAATAATGTATTTATTGATAAAATTCACTGTTATACAATAATAGAGCTACATTTTTCGTTTCAAATAAGTTTATAGCCAAATACAACACAGAACACAGTATATCGGTTGCCACAATAGCATTCGAACGAAGTACTCTCAGCACAAAGCTTGCCTATTCACTAGTTCGATGTCGAAACACAAGATCGGCTTATTATCTAACTCGCAACCGGTTTGTGGGCCAACCGCAAGCGTACCTTCTGTGTTGTATCGTTCGACAGATAGAACGTTTTGACATCGCTCGAGATAATTGACAGGCTCAGTTTTGATGTGATATGTCATTAAAAGTTGTTGTGAGTATCGGGGTTTTGTATTTTGACATGCTTATATTGATAATGATTATGTTCTTTGTAAGATACATTATCGAGCAAAAAGAGTTAGGTACTGTTATCTTATTAATGATTACATTAACAAACCTCCTCATCCTCAGTGTAATTTTTTCTAAACAATATGGGTCTATATTAGTTACCTAATTATTTAAGAACTATGTTGTACAAGTTAAACTTTTAAAATATATTTCTATTTATATAAGCTAACTAACCGAATATTTTTTAAAGCATATTAAAGATAGCTTATCCAGCAAAAAACATATACCATACCATTTTATCTACCATAATATATCATTAATGACGGTCTAGGTAAAGAATTTTATTTCATTTTTTTTTTAAATAAAATTTTAAAACTTACAGATTAAATATATTTTTTTGTGTGGCTTTCATATGTGGCTTGTATTACGCGTTCTCAATGACCAAAACCATGTCGTGTTGGTAGCTACCATACAATAGTTTACAAAGTTATGAAACTATAATAACTAAAAGATGAAGTCGCTTCAAAACCAGATTAAATCGGTTCGAAATAGGTTGGATACCCTTAAAATACTCTAAGCATTCATGTATCATGTACATGACACCTACGAATGCATAACACATCTTGTTAGTCTCGTTACACCGGTCTTGTTTAAATACTAAAATGTCTGCTAACGAGCTGACTGTCAAATTGGAAATAACACCTCAAAATGCAGTGAAGGTCGTGATAATGCGAGTCGTGAATAAATCACGGGCTTCGCGTGACAGAAGTCACTCATTCGATTTGTGAAATAGCAATGAATATCGAAGGGTAACGTTAAAGACTTTGGATGGAAGTACCGACGTAGGTAATTGAGTTTTCCGTAAAGTAAAGTTTCCGTGCAAAGGTATGCAAGTAGATAGATAGATAATACTTTTATTGCAACACTATAAAACATAAACATAATCAAAAAAAATTACAAAGTTACCATTTGGCGGTCTTATCGCTTTAAGGCGATTTCTTCTAGACAACCAGTCAGATGGAGAGAGCTAATATACTGTAAGATGTGAAACTATTAAAGCATACTAGAATAATGTATATTTAATAAAAAAAGCAAAGTAATAATAATAACAATGATAAATCTATAATGATAATGATAATAATGATAAATATGTATATAAATACCATATATGAACCTACTTAAACATAATAGTAGTATCAGGTAGGAAAGTAGCGGATATGGCAGATTTGCAGCAGGACAGGGCTAATCCGGTTAATCTCACACAAGTAACTTACTAAGTTAGTACTTAGGTAAAACAATATTTTTAAGACGATTATGTACTTACGAGTACAATCGATGGCTCAGCGACCCAAAGAAGATTCTTCTGAATTCAATTCAAAGGAGAACATCTCATCCTTCGGCCTTGCGCTGTTAGACGATTTGACTTCATATATGAGAAATTATGAAAAGAAGATCGACGTAAGTTTTATTATTGGACCTCTTTGGATGGCCGTAGACAACGTTTTTTTTTCTTTACTCTGAAGGATACATATACATAAGTTTACTTACCAGTGAACCAGTCTCTGAGCTCTCGTTTAAACAACACTGTTGAGTTTCTAGTTTATGTAACCAGAACTGGTTAAATATACGAAACAAACATTTTGTACTTACTTCAGTGTGGGTATATAATACAAGCTATGAAATGAATTATTTATTTATTTAGGTATATATTTATTTATCGTAACAGAAACGACATACATCAATTATATTTGTCACACAAAGTTAAATAAACATTGAAGATTCTGACTCCGAAAATACGGCAAACAGGTAATTGATAAAAGAATAAAGTGATTACCTTAAACATACAACACAACGCACTTTCGTAACACAATATCACTTAAGATATAAGTGCCTTTACAAACCGCAAAACTAAATAAACCTTACCATAAAAGTTTCGAGAAGAAAAGAATCTGTGCCACATCAATCATTAATTATTTAACAAATAACACCAATTTAGTAAAATATCCTTCCTTTGCAGTCGGGTAAAAATGCAATAAATATACAATCAATCAATTTTTTTTGTTTTTAAAAGGATTGAATGCGTATCATTGCATAATATAAAATAAGGTTTGTGTTAAAACACTTATGTCATCTTCCCAACGGATGCTGGTGTTCACCAAACAGCCTCTTCCGTTTTCCATAACCGGACAATATTAAATGTTAATTCACACGTAGGCGCCAATCCAGTTAGGGTCTATAACCTTCAAATCATCCATTATTGCCTTTTTATCACTTTAAAGCGTGAACGAAGATTATTATTTACAGTTAACTGCAGACATTGGTCTCTGTTGTCATTGGAAGAATGCAGTTTTATATACTCACTTCTTATAAGGTCCGGTCTATGAGGCATGGATAAAGACCACGTTGAAAGAAACTTGGACTATAGGTATGTACTATTGGTATGCTCTTCGCCATTAAATATTTCAATGCTAGAAATATTTATAAGATTATGAAGAATATAACTTAAATTTTAACACTATATAAGGTCACTTTTTATCAACTGCAAATATTTTGACAAAACATCTAATTATATCAGAGAAATAAGGCCCTAGCATTTAAAAAATAATTCAGGCTAGTTTTTTTTTTCTTTTCCTGACACAAAAATTGTAATATTTTTAAGAGCAGCCTCTTTGTCGGCTCTTTTGAATGAAACTAGGAGCACGTGTAAGCGGTGAAGGCATTGCGGCCTCTCTGTTTCGGCTCCTTTGAATTGAAACTACCGAAAGTGCTTTATTTTTCTTTTTAATCATAATGTCTGTTGGCGTTTTTCTTGAAAACTAGCGTATAAAAATTTAAGGTTTTTTCATAAATATAGTTTATATATGTTGTTGAATTTACCTTAAAAATATTTGCAGGTGATAAAATGTGACCTTATATATATACATGGTCCATGTTAAGGAACTATCATTATAAGATCTATGTACCATACCAAGTCATGATGCAATAAATATTTATGACTATGACTATGACAATGCCTAGTTTTAGGATTCTGCTACGAATTTTACTGAATAAAGACCAACGTTAGGTAACCTATTTCTAGTTCTGTTTGAACATTATTATTATTTTTACTATTTGATTATTTATGTAAAGAAGTAGGAGACAGAGCTGAAAGCTTCAGGGTTAGCAAAACAAACGAGTTAATAATAATTGTATGGTGTTGTAAGCGTCGATCACCACGTCCTATTGTTGGACTCAAGCGTCCCTACATAAACAATACTGTTTTAAAAGGTAGGTTATACGCTAGATTATACCTTAGTATAGCTTATAGAGAAGCTCTAAATATTTTTATTGGGTCACCTATTTGTTAAACCGACATTGCGAATGTACCTTTACTCACAAGATCGCAACCAAAACGCGCAAACTGCTGCACTATCGGGCAAATATAGCGTGTTAACAATTTTGCAGCTTACAAGTTAAGTAAAGCTTTGCAACATCGACTTACAAAACAAATTCTTGTTACATGCATCTGTTTCCAATATTGGTTTAGCACCAGCTTAAAGAATTCACAGTTTAATATTCTCCCGACAAAAAATCTTCCTTAAAGAACTTTACCTTAAGTATGCTACGCAATAAAAGAAAGTGCCACGCAAATCTCTGCGCAAAGTCGTAACTTGAGCCTCTGTCATTACTTTCGTAATAAAACGCTAACAGAACGAAGGCAAATTTAAAGGCACGCTTTCTTAGATACTTTGAAGACATCTCGAGAGGCACATAAACATTATTTTCTGTTAAGAAAGCTAGAATTTAAATCAGAATTTACGCAAAATGTGGAGAAGGATTCTGAACCGATGGCGTACCTACGTTATGTTATGATCAAATAAAAGAACCAAATACAGCTTTACAAAGCACAGGTCAGGCCTCATATGGAATACTGTTCCCATCTTTGAGCTGGAGTGCCCCATTACCAACTCCTCCCATTTGTTCGCATTCAACGCAGAGCTGCTCGAGTTGTCGACGACGTGGTAACCTCTGGTCGGCTCGATCCACTGGCCCTACGGAGAGACGTTGCGTCTCTCTGTATATTTTATCGCCTTTATCATGGGGAGTGCTCTGAGGAATTGTTCGGTTTCATCCCTGCTGCTGATTTCCTTCACCGCACTACACGTAATCGACTGTCTTTCTGTGCGTTTCTCACGTATTTTTTTAACACGAACTACAGTGCTGTGGAACCAGCTCTCAGCGGCGGTATTTTCGGACCATTACGACTTAGGGAGCTTCAAGAAACGAGCCTATTCCTTCCTTAAAGGCTTGCTGGCCTCTGCGTCTGCGATTCCTCTGGTCTTGCATGGGCAGCGGTGATTGCTTCCCATCATCGTCTAATTGTAATATTTATTGGTATATTTTTTAAATTGGTTTTTTGAATTTTAAAATGCCATACCTATTTATAGACTAACGATATTACCAGAATAGCGAGAAAACCGTGGATGCGTATGACTTAGGACAGAGATGAGTGGCAGAAACGAAAGGAGGCCTATACTCAGCAGTGGGTATCTCCGGGCTGAAATTATGATGATGATGATGATGATGATGATACCTATTTATATTAAGAAGACTTGCCTTTTCGAGTGATGGATTTTAAGTGGTGTGTTTAATTAATAATGTTTCTGCTGAACAAGAACATACACTGACACAAATATTGAAATTGCAAAAAAAATATGGTTCTTAAGTCTATGGCGAAGGATCCCTAGAGTTTCATAAAGATTAATAAAATCTAAAATGAAAGTGGAAAACCGTAGCCGCCTCTAAAGACTCAGCGAATTTCTAAATGAGGATTTATATAAATGACAATCGAGTATAATACTCTGAACCTTTATCCTATTCCCGTCTAAAATGTATGACTTCGCAGACACTTTATGGGGTGCCTAGAAGTAGTGAATGTTATTTAGTCAATGTCAAGTGTTGCGTGGGGAGAACTGTATAGAACTGTATATTCCTGTAGCATTACTCCCAATGCGGGTCATTTATTGTTGAATCATATTATATTGATGTGAAGAGAAATGGAATTGACCTTTAGTGAAATGGGCGATGACGCAACGCTGTTTCTATGTAAAGTGGAAATAATGGTAATACGCCGAAAATATTAGAAAAACGTAACTGTGATTCACAATCCAGTCCTTGTAAGTACAAAGAATATGTTTTCGAATTAAATTAAAATAACAAGGCCTCGATTCTGATATTTTAATTAGTCGATCATCGTGTTTTAGTGGCCTGATTCTGTCATTCGCGTCTGTAAATGTCAATATCAAAGACAAGACGTGTCGTAGGTATACTATCGTTGGCTTATACCAATCCCATAAGATTATTATTTTATTCTATTAACGTCATTACGCCGCTTGTCTAGGGGGGCTGGACAGAAGCATGAGTGGGATCATACTCTTTTTTTCAATGATACATCTTTCAAATACTCACTTGATGGTAAGTGATGACAATGCCGAAGATACAGGTGCAATTCGCCTTTAGATAGTAGATAAAAACTTGGAAGTTTTTGATGGATAAAACGTGTAAATTAATATAAAGATTCATATTTATGCATGCCAAAGGTGGTTTCCAGTTTGACGACCTACGTAACTGAGTTGTACATATGTACCCAGAGTCCATAGCAGTGGTTGTTACTAAATTGAATGTATTGAGTCTGGTTATTGCTAAGCCATCCTTGTTTCTGGTTCCCTAGTGTTTGTTCGTTTGTCTGATTGATAAATTACAGTAGATAAAAATCTTATCATAGATGCAAATAAAGTAAGACAAGATGTCAGTATGCGAAAAAGTGCTATTGATGTTATCGATACAATGAGTAATGTAACTCGGAATTCGAGGCACGCTTTTATTGGCGTTCGTAACTTTGTTTACGGACTTATCAAAGAATTCTCCGCCATTAGGAAGTCAAAAACCTTCGGTAAATGACCTTAGAACAATACGGATCGAAGTTTACAGTCGTGTTGTGACTTTACTGGATTAAGAATTGTATACATGCCATCGGTCTGCCCAATCATAAGCGGTCATCGCAGCTTACTGAGAAAATATTTTCGAAAAACTCTTGTTTTCCACGAGTGTTAAATATTCTTTACGCATTATTGGGATTTGAATCCGCACTCTTTGACATACTGGGTCAAGTGCAGTAGCGATTAGGCTATCGTTAATGTCATTTCAATATACTTATATTAGTGGTAGATATAATAAGCCTTCCTATGATGTCTCACAGGCTCTCTCTTCAAACCGAATATTATTGCTTTTAAGGAAAAGAAAAAAATACAAATTCTACTCGATACCGCACCACCATCTAAAGTTAGGAAGTTAGTAGAATCTGATTTTAATCGACACCAAACTCGACAAAGACTCTTTAGTCGAAACGCTTACCATAAACCTATCAATTCAAAATACAAATATAATTTTCTCATTCCCTTAACAAACAAGATATTAATTTCCAAGCAAATTGTTTCATTACCTCTTTAACCCTACGAAAGGTTAACACTAGAATAGGGGCAACAACGCTGCAAGCCCACGCACAAACCCACCAAAAAGCGATTACAAATTACTCACAAATTGCCTTGTGACCATTCTGTCAATTCCAATCTGACTTATTTCCTTCACCTTTAGGTAATAGGAATTACGGGCATAATCGTCGATATGTCATTTTAGCCAGCTGCACTAAACGCCACCGTGGCTTGCCATCAATTATTGAGACACAAATATCTAATCACAGAAATAGCTGTAATAATTCCAATTCTTACAACATAATTGTTAGCGTTTGACATTTTCCGCATAGGTATTGATGGCTGGTGAGTTCAAACGGTGCGCCGGCGCTGGCGCCGCCGTGACCGATGCCGTGTCCATTAAGTTTAATTTATTTGCTCGCTGACATGTTGCATTGCTAATCAGATTATAAAGCGACGTATATTTAATACGAATGTTATATATTTCAATGTACGCTTGATTTTAACCGCCACACAACGATTACGATCGAGACAATCGCTTACCCGGCTTTTCAAAGCACAACAGAATGTAGTCGAATAATTTTATTTTAAGGTTATACGGTTTCAATTGTCAATGACCATTAAAAGGATATTTTATTCCAGCACAGAGAAACGTGGAACATTTTTCGATACTTATGTGGCACAAATGACTGTCATAACTAATATCGTGTTTACATTAAAATGGTGCATAAACGAATCATAATGCAAAAATTATTTAAATTCACTACACTTATGCTATTCGGGTTCAGTTCATATGAGAATAACAATCGTATGAAAGAGTGCTTTTAACAATACTAGGAAGTCATTTTCAGCATTAAGATACATACGGCATACGGTTCTAAGCCCATATGTGGCGTTTCGAAGCCAACGTGTTTATCGGCGGGCTTACCGATCCGTTTCGCGTTTGGGTTGCGATATCATACGAGGATAACTCATTCAGCCGTCCATAAATGGCATCGGAGTTGTTCAACTATCGCGGATCAAACCGAGTGAAACCGCCCGAGAAATGCGGACAAACATCATATTTTCGTCTTTGATAAATAGCGATCGTTTTATTTGCACGTTGTGCAATGATCACTGTGGTGCGTGCTACGTGACCTGTTTCTAAACATAGGGTTAAAATCTCGAGACAGCATAAGAAACTCAACGTATGAATGGAGATTTACGAGGCTTGTTTCATAAGGGAAAAGCTGAGCAAGTTATGTGTACAATCCTGGGATAAAAAATGTAAGTTTTTTCACGTGATACGCGTAGCACGGCAAAATGGTCTATGTTGCAATTTTGTCACGCCCATTCTACTAAAACTGTATAAAATCGTCTCTCCTTCCAACCATCTTCTTTGTTGTTTTATGTATTAACCATTATTGAAATGTCGGTTTGTGATTTACGAATGTCAACCATGAATTGTGTAACACTGCTTTTGGATGACACAGGAAACTTTTATGGGCGCTAGCACTTTTCGTTCGTGACTCTGTACGTTAGTTATTTGCTATGATGTTGGAAGCAATATGTCTCAGGCCCGAGATCAGATAGCGACGTATCTCGATACCATATCAGTGAGGACCTCGGACAATATAGTTATTTATTGCATTAAAGTTTTTTAAGCCTATTTAAAGTTACATGTTTTCTTTTGTACCGGCGAATCCACCTTAAGGATGAAATTTATATTCAGAATTTTGGATTTAATGATACGTAAACCGAAACATAAAGTAAACTGACAAGAGAGTGTAGTTATACTCTACATAGCTCCTACGATTTTCTTTTACTTGGTAAAATAAGTTATTTGAATGAGGTTTGAAGAAAAAGAAGATGTTAGCCCCAAAAAATTTTCACAAAATCCGTTTTTGAAAGAGCCTCTAGCAAGGAAAGCAGAATCCATTAGTAAAATATATATTCAATAGGTTTTTAAAAAAATATTCATATTTTTTTCTTTAGTATATATTTTATGGTTAAGCACTTGGCCTCCATGTCACCTGATGTTTTAAGTGATGATAAGGCCGAAGGTGAAAGCGCACTTCACCCGGAACCCTCAACTACTGAGGCACTGGCTACCTCATCTCTAGCTGCCGGATCACAACATTGCTACAAACATTGATCTTCTGGCGACATATTTAAATAAGATGGTGGTAGCTAGCCAGGCGAACAAACAAATCCTACCACCAACCATTAATCTGCCTTAATTTCATTGTTAGTGAGTATTGGAACCAATCAGATATGGATTCCTTGACCTACTACTTTAAACACTTAACCTTGAAACAGTTACAATTATCCTTTGAACCATAATACATTTACATTTTTAATAGTTGTTAGCTAACAACCATTATTATAATTATATCGATAGAACATCGATTTATTTCTTGTTTGTACGTAAGGTCTAAATTGTACATTCACGACAAAGTGTTCTATGATCACAAGCAATACATTATAGAATCAGATAAAAGGTATTCGGAACGGTCAGGTGAAATTGGTGCCAAAGTGAATCGTGGCTGGGGCTGACCGTTGACCAAATATAGGTAAACGCTGTTTCTCAGATGGCTGTACAGTGTACAGATACCAAGAAACAATACTGCAATTGAACTTTAAACGCAGACACTCATCACAGAAATAGCAACCTTACAAAAATGTTTAATTGGAGTAGTAGGACTATGGGATGATTCTCTACTTACAACATCACGTTTAATCATCACCAGCTCATTATATGTCCCAACTACTGCAGCACGAGCCTTTCCTATGAATAGATAAGGAGAACGGGCCATAAACCATCACGCGGGCCCATTGCGTATTGGTGATTGTTAACGACTTTTAATGCAGCCGGGACTAACTGCTTGCGTGCCTTTTGAAGCACGGAAGAGCTTGAGGTGATCAATTTTTGGTCACCCATCGATGACTGGCCGTTTGGGAAAGTTGCTTTACCTTTGAGATCGCAGTTTGGGCTACTTTAACCACGTTAACCACTGCGCCATTGATCTCCTCACTTAATAGGCTGTAGGCAGTTTCCATGAAACTTAGCGATCGTGCGCAGCGTGCGACGCAGTGGATAGGTGGCTTAATTCCCTTCTTTCACGACGCTACTCAAAACATACTAGTTACAAACTGTAATTACCAATGAGTATCTAGAATGTCACACCACCAATATTTTAATCAACAAAGCAACCTATCACCAGCTGGCACTAAAATTAGAAACCAGTTTGTGATTGGTTTCATCGTGTTCGGATCACATAGAAATATTAGTGCTGTGACATTCTAGATACTCATTGGTAATTACAGTTTGTAACTAGTTTGTTTTGAGTAAGAAGGGTGAATGAGTTTGTACTATAAGAAGGGAATTAAGCCACCTATCCACTGCGTCGCACGCTGCGCACGATCGCTACGTTTCCTTAGCCTTAATAAAATTACGGTCGAATTTCGACCACCGGGCGACCACTAGTATAAATAGTTATATTACCCTTATCTATTAAATAATGGTAGGTTTTGATCATCGATTTTTGCTGTTGACTGTACAAAATCTAAAACTAGTGCAGTCTGAACGAAAGTACAATTAAATTACGTGTAGTAGTAGTCTGAACCCAAGGGATCTAATATATTTCATTGCACGCACATCGCGCAATGTATTCTAAAGCGTCCATGATAGCGAGAAAACGGTAAGGAAGAATACCGATGAGATTTCGTTAACGTTTTGATCCAAGTACCTATCTGTTTCTGCTAGCGATGCATCACAGAAGCACTGAATCAGATAAAAGGTAGATTGTGGACAGTCTGATAATTGTTTTCTCAGTAAAAAGTGGATCGTGGGTGCTGACCGTTGGCCGAACGTACACGCTGTCGCTAAGATAGAGATACTAAGACCTGGAAACAATGCTGCAATTGGACATTGATTCAGATATTAAACTTCGAACACAAACGCATAAGAAAAGGTAGAATATACATACAAATTTTATTGCAGTCAGGATTGGATTACTTAAAACAATTCTAGGGCCGGCAGACTAAAGCACATAAGTCAAAAATGGCAACTTTACAGGAATCAAAATTAGTCCTTAAATAAATGAGAAGGTGAAAATGTACAACCATTTTTTAAGCGATATACGCTTCTGTTTAACTTATGTTAGATTTCTATCTTTATGACAGTTCTGTGAATAGACTTGTGCACAATAAAAATACTTAACTATAGCATTTAAACTGGTAACAATAAATACTGTGCATTGTGTAACAAAATTTATTGCAATTTTGAAAGTTTGTTGAAATCTATCTAATACCTTTAAACGAGCAGTTCTTAAACGATTTTCATGAAATTTAGTATGAAGGGGGTTTCGGGGGCGATAAATCGATCTAGATAGGTTTCATTTTTAGAAAACGTCGTTTTATCCGTTAAAAATACTTAATCTAGGTACTTAATTATTAAACGATAATGTCTCGCTAGTGGCAAAGACATCCTTCATTGAAATCGAGACATCGCTACCATTCCCATCAATAAATATAATAATTTCAATCATAACTTCTATTTCCTTAGAGCAAATAGTAAGTCGAGGAGCTCGATGGCGCAGTGGGTTAACGCGCCCGGTCTGCGAGTGCTGAGGTTAAGCAACTTTCGCAAAGGCCGGTCATCGGATGGGTGACCAAACATTTATCATCTCGAGCTCCTCCGTGCTACAGAAGGCACGTAAAGCCGTTGGTCCCAGCTGCATTAGCAGTCGTTAACAACCACCAATCCGCACTGGGCCCGCGTGGGAGTTTATGGCTCGCCCCAGCAGTGGGGACATAAAATTAGCTGATGATGATGATGATGATGAAATAGTAAGTCTCAAAACGAAGAGCTATACCCAACAAACTAAACAAAGTACCAATCAACAAATTGATTCACTCCATGACGACGATAGCAAATTGATATTCGTTGCGGATTTAATTAATTTCGCAACAAAACAAAGCCTTTAAAATATTCAGCGGAGTGAATAACCGAAGGGTTTCATTTGCATATAACGTACGGGTCAAGTGTAAAGGCCTATTCACATACTGACAGCGGGGTGTCAATACGCCTCCATTCTATTTTTTTTTACTAAATTATATTTTTAATGTTTATAAAGACTCCAAACTGTTTATATAAAAACAACTGTAAACAGCAAAATCTAGAATAAGTCTTATTTAAACTTCAATTATTATTATTTTTGTACACAAACACTTAAAAAGAATTTTTTTTTTAAATTTACGTTATCTTTATCTTTAAATTTCGAGAAGATTAGTTTTAAGTAGCTAGTAGTAGTTAAAGCTACTTTTAATATATTCTAAAAGGGTATTTTAAAGAAGCTTTAAACTTTGTCATCGATATGCAATTTTTAAAAAACTCATTTCTTTTTATTGAAAGCCAAAAATGCCCAACTAGCTAAAACAATAGTTAGAGTCTTCAACAAGTAATCAATTTAGCCCGTGGTAAGGTTTCCGGACAGAACCTAAGTTGGTAGCTAAGTGATAAGGTTTGTGGAGGTAGCGACATTTTTCTACCAAGCAGCATTGTCCTACATGTTGCTGTTTTAAAGGATAATATGACAACTAGTCAAATTACTGGGCAAAGCCGCATAAAAAATATAATATAACGCAAGTACAACCTATTAAAACAAGCGTCAATAGTTTGTAGTGATTAATCAGACGGACCTTAAGCTTGACTGCCGTCTGTCAATAAAAAAGCTGGATGCTTGTGTGAAATCTTAATATTAGTTATTTTTTGCAATCTTGACCGTTTCCTTACCATTCGGATGTAGAACCTGCGCGCATGTAAATTACGAGGTATTTTCCTTGAAGACAACTTAAGTGTTTGAATCTACGGTATGCTTGAACAACTGACAGTTAGATTGGAAAATGTTCTTACATGTATTGAACCCTAGGGTGATTATTTGCATTCAATATGATGTAATAGCTACCATGCCATGATTTGGTTGGTGCATAACAAATCAAGCGTTTACATTAGGTACAGCTCGTAGTTTTTTCTAATATAAATAAAGATCTTTGTCTGGCTATTTTGGTCTGGTGAAAAGCAACTAGGTTTACGAATAATAATAAAAACAATGTACCTACTAGATATCTAAGATATTATAATCATTTAAAAAAAACATTTTTTTTCGTCATTTGTGTTTTTGTTATTTGTTCGCAACAAAATTTGCGTTAAATATTATTTGAACTTTTATTATAATCATATTAAAATTAAACTACTTTTACGAATCTACTCGCGTTTGTTTTATACATCAGTTTTATTTAATGTTTATCCTAACGTTTCGATCCCTTCGTAGGGTTTTGCAAATAAACGCGAATAAATCAGTAAAAAGTAAATGTTCAAATAATTTTTAACGCAAATTTTGTTGCAAACAAATTATAAAAACACAAATGTTGAAAAAATTTCCACGAGCAGGATTTGAACCTGCACCCTTCTGGTTCTGGTTCTGGTGGTTTCAGTAAAAAGTAGTCTCATTTCAATGTGTAGTGTTCGCGTAAACTTTAGAAAACAAAGTAAAAAGTTTTAAAGGCTGTTGTTTTAAATAAATAATTAAGCTGTAAAGGAAATATGAAATTATTAGCAAGATTTTTTTCAGGAAAAGATTTAAGGAATTCTTATAAAGTTAATGTTTTCGTTTACACAAAAAGTTTTAATGAGGTAATTTATTCCAGTTCATTAGATATTTTACTGATCTACACGCTTAAGCTTGAGACATGGTAAAAAACTGAAATAATATTGTTACAAACTATTCTTTAATGAGTCACAGCTTACTATCTTAACCGAAAATCAATGCTAAGTAAAATCACCGTCATAATCGTCATTTACATTACATGAGATGAAAGATGACGAAAAAAAGCCTTAATTTTTGTTATGCCCGAGTGAACATTCATTTATTACTAGGATCACATGTTTCATCTTCAGCCTCATCTTCACTTAATATCATGTGAAATTGAGCTTAAAGACGGGTTCAGTTTTTACAAAAAAAAAAACATTAAAAAACTTCGCAACCTTTTTGTGAATACGACCTTAACAACTTAGCCGTGTGTGTGGTCCTTGGTTGGCATAGCAACGAAGTTACCGTGGTCAAGACGAATCACTTGGTCTTGATAGGGTTGACTTAGCATACAACTAAAATGGGCCACCGGATGAATGACCTTTGCATAACAAAGTAAGTGTATAGTAATTTATTAAAACGCAACTGTCCCAATTGGATTGATTCTTTATACGTCGCTGGTAATACTTGAGGTTGCTAAAAGAATATCATTAACTGACAAAAAAAAATTTAAAATTTAATTTTGGTTGCTATCATAGCTTTTGTGAATATCACTGCATTGCTATGTAAGTCTAAGACGAGAGGCTACACTTCAAGAGCAAGACGTTCTAAGCTCATTCTGATTCCGTTTCTCATTCGTGAAACGGAACGCACCCGATTAAAAATAGTTAAGGGTAGCATGTTAGAATTTAATTTTGAGACAACCAACCCCAGTCTCCTTAAACGTTAAAATAAAACAATACATAAGTATGCACGCGAACATATTTTTATTATAATTTCAAAGTACGGCGTGTGTTTCGTGTAATCCTTACATGTTTGACGCTTATTATATGAAAATAATGTTACTTATTTAAATTATTGCAAAATTAATAGATGGCCGGCAAGCCGGCAACGCGCCTCCTTTTCCTGTAGTTGTGATAGTGATTTTTCGACATAGCAATAGTGATGTCATTTTCCATCAGATGACGCGCTGCTTAAACCACCTATTAAATTAAAAATAATAATGTGACTATTGTTAACTCGTACAATAAACAATCACATTCACATTATCCGAATTATATAACAATCGTTATAACACTTCGTTACCTAATTACAACATTACAACAATACTATTATGTGCGGTCACAGCCACAACGTGCATAGACAAGGAGCTATTGTTATGACAACACTTTAGTTCCAACTTCCACACTTACAATAAACAAAAGAATGCTACCAGCGAGCGAAGCGTGTGTGGTCCGCAGTCGGCAGTCGTGCGAAGCTATCGTGGTCAGACGGACCTTAACTGATGGACAAGGCTAATTGTCGAGCGAAGAAGGCGCCGCCACCACGCAACTAAATGTCATCGGGCACCCGTTAGTTTTCTTATCTGATCCTCACCCAATTACCATTAACAAGGTAACTTTGTGAATCGGAATGCTACGCGTCAACGCAGCGCCGATTACAGTATTTCATTGGAGTTATGGGCATCTATTTTACCAATGATGGAGCTACGGCGCGTTAGGTAATCAACTGATAGATTTAAGAGATACGGTATGAATGATGTGTCAGATACTTCGGCTGTGTGTACCTACCTAAGAGAAAAAAGGATTGATGTTGTAGTCTTGAGGCGCAACGGAATATTGATCGGACGATATCGTTATTTGATACTTTTCTAATTTTATTAAAAAGGGTTTTATAAGATACAGATAAAAGTCTTATAAGTTGTTAGCTTGACATGGTTAACATACCTTGCACAAGGAACTTGATAATTAAAATAAAATTTTCATTTTTCTTATAATATATGGTCCCATTTAGTCTTCATTTATATACTATTGAAAATATTAAAACCTACTTTATCTACGTATAACTTAACAACAACAAATAAAGAAGTATTTTCAACAATTATCCATCACGTATCGATCACATGTTAATAAAATATTTTGTTTCAAACTAAACATTACTAAATGTCAGAAAACTGTTTAAAGCTCACATTTCCTACCTACAACCTAACACTAAACAAAAAAACATAATATATCCGTCACTTGATCACATGATACCGCTTGAGTTCCTCAATTAAGTGTTTAGCGGACTGGTTAATATCAATGCAAAAACCTGGCGTAATGCTCTCAATGAACCAGCCATAACAAACTTGTTCCACTCGCCGTCCTCGTGAGAAACGCAACCAAGTTTTACTTTTTAATACAGCATGAGTGACGTTGAATCGACAAATCATTTATAAAGCATGAAGTATACGATCGAAAACTATTCAGCGAATAAATAACTCCGAGACTGAATCTGTCTGAATGGATTTTTTTATAGATATACATCTGATATACTGTGATATATGAATAACCATAGCCTCGACGATGATAACAATGTTTTATTATTGTCGTCGTTCAAAAATAAATAGCGTTTATTATTTACTACTATTAAGGAATAACAGTTTATCTTAAAAAGGTGAAAAATAATTTAAATAACACGTGTGCTTCAGAGGAGCTCGATGGCGCAGTGGTTAACGCGCCCGGTCTGCGAGTGCTGAGGTTAAGCAACTTTCGCAAAGGCCGGTCATTGGATGGGTGACCAAAAATGTATCATCTCGAGCTCCTCCGTGCTTCGGCAGGCACGTAAAGCCGTTGGTCCCGGCTGCATTAGCAGTCGTTAACAACCACCAATCCGCACTGGGCCCGCGTGGTGGTTTATGGCCCGTTCTCCCTATCCATCCATAGGGAAGGCTTGTGCCCCAGCAGTGGGGACATAAAATGAGCTGATGATGATGATGATGATGATGTGTGCTTCATACTTTTTAATTTCTAAATGTTTTATTTATGCGCTATTATAACACATTAGTACTAAGAAAGCTAATATGCTCATGTTAGGCATGGTTGAAAACTATTTGTCTTACGGATCTATGGAGATCAACCCGCGCATCTATACTTCGAGAACGCTTCTAGAAAAGTCTTATACCTAAGTACCTACCATTTCCACAAAATACATACCAAAAGTTACAAATTGAAACCAAACACCAAATCGGTATCAACAATCTGCCCATAAGCCTTATAATTCAATTAAGTTTGCCCTACTCAGCTGGCATTTAGTCAAAAGCAAGCTATAAGAAAGCCTATATAACATAAATAATCCAACCGTGTTGTTTATCACTAAACATTAAGGTCAATACAACTCTTACAGGTCAACACTAATACTAGTTGTGAATAGCCGTAATAGAGTAGTGTTACGACTAAAACGAAATCTCGCCAACACAAATCGTGCAACGTAAGCAACCGTGGAAGCCCTATTTAGGTCGCCTCTAATTAAAACGTAAACACGCAAAATAATAAAAAAATGGCTTTTGTAGACCATACTGCACGTGCCGTGTACACCAGGTGATATGATAAAAACAGTGTGATAAATTACTGTACAAAGCTTTCACGAACCTTTTATGTAGGACAGTGGTGCGACGTACTTATTTATCAATCAAAAATATATTAAAATAATTGTTATTTATTAAAATGTTAAGTAAGCACTAACCTACTAATAGATGCGTGAGGTAAACTAGTTTACATAGTTTAGGTATCACTTCGATTATTTCACACTAGTAACCTCAATTTTAAAACCACATTTTAAACAGTACACTCTAAATGCAATAAATTATTATAAGAAAAAATATCTTATTCTTATTATATTTATCATCAGCCTGTATACGTCCCTTTCGGATTGCTCGTCGCACCAACGTTTCTATCCCTGAGGAGTTGGCCATTAAAACCCGCCTATCACTATTATGCCTTGAAAGAACGCTCTCCTTTTTGGTCACGTCCCTTGGAACTTAGTAGTTTGGAGAAGCTCATTCAACGCGACCCCGTTGAGGGAAGAAGAAACTGACGAAGAACGCCTGCCCGGTGTATGGATGCTATTTTGGGAGCCCTGCAATGCAACACACAGGTGGATTTCCGTCTAGCCCAGCATTAGACTTCTTGTAGAGCCTTGGTCCGCGATGCTGATTTTGGTGGTCACGACCCCTCAGGCGTGTAAAATTAACGAAGAAGAAGAGATACGTACCACAAGGGCAAAGGCATTTTTACAAAAATCAAAAGCAAATGGAAAGATCGGGAAGTAGCTAACCAAGCTAACACGCATTGTGGTGTGACGTCAGTTTTAACGATTGTCATAAAAATATAACGAAAACTACTGGTGCCAAAAACTGATTTCTAAATTAGGAAGGGGCCAAGTACATTTTAATTCGGTCACCATTGTAGTGACCTGGAATTGCAAAAGTAGCTTTACTTTCAAGATCGCAAAGCAAACGCGTGAGTTGCTGCGCCATCGAGCATGACTCTTTGTTGGTTTTAAATATTTTGTCTTAAATATTTTATTTTTCAATAAAAACCAAAAATTAAACTTATTTTAAAGCTAATGAAATGTTGTTATCCAAACGCGCTTACTAATCAAAGTACTTACTCAACCAAATAAATTATACTATGAAAAAATTGTTAATAAAATTTATCCATGGCCGTACCTACGCATTAAACAGGATTTTTTGCCTCAATTATGGTTTGTATGATTTATTGTCATAAAAAGCCTATTGAAAAATAAATCATAGTGGGTTCAAATTGATACTATTACGCTTGAGGTCAAACATACTAATCTGATACGCACAATGAAATAAAAAAATATGAATTTAGTGGATCGTTGAGATAATCAAAAGCACATTATGTTTTTCTGCCACAGAAAATATTACTTATTCTCTAAAGCTTAAAGCTTATAATCAATATAAATACCCTCAATGGGATCACAACTTTAACAAGGTTATTTAAAACAAAAAGTATCAAATTGAATTAAAACCTATTCGTATTTGTTTTGAAGGTGGTAATAAATAGACGCCTACTTAGATCTTTTTATAAAATGCCTACCTACTATATATTGGTACTTAAATATATACTGCAACGTAATAACACAATATGACAAAATGTAGGTGGTGTTGCTTTAAGTCTAGAATAATATTGTCTGACAAAAAACACAATCGCCATGAAACCTATACCGCAACATTCATATTGACACAGTTGCCAATAACAGACACGTAATTAAACCCTAAGCAATTCTCTGTGACGTCAGACATATTCAGAGAAAGTCCTAAACCCACAACAAAGCCAACCAGAAAAAGTAATGGAATAGTAAATAAAATACGACACAGTACTGTCTATAGCAGAGACAAGCAAAAGCTTTTTGGTTTTGCTAAGGTTATTTAAGTAATCAAATAAATCAAAATGTAAGGTAAGCTACGAAATATCTTTTCGTCCGATATACCGCAGTGTCTCAAGACGAAAGTCTTTGACCAGTGTGTGTTGCCAGTGATGACATACGGGACTGAGACGTGGTCGCTCACTATGGGCCTTACCAGAAGGCTCAAGGTCACTCAAAGAACAATGGAGAGGGCTATGCTCGGGGTTTCTCTGCGAGATCGAATCAGAAATGAGGAGATCCGCAGAAAAACAAAGGTAACCGACATAGCCCGAAGAGTTGCTAAGTTCAAGTGGCAGTGGGCAGGGCACATTGCTCGCAAGACTGATGGCCGCTGGGGCAGAACAGTCCTCGAGTGGCGACCGCGTACCGGAAAGCGCAGAGTGGGCATGCCTCCAACAAGGTGGACCGACGATCTGGTGAAGGTCGCCGGAAGCCGCTGGATTCGTTGTGGAGATCTTTGGGGGAGGCCTTTGTCCAGCAGTGGACGTCTTTTGGCTGAGATGATGATGATGATGATGAAAGCTAAATGTTAGTTCCTCTCATGTTGTTCTAATTCTCTAAATTTAAAATTAATAGGTATCAAACACAAACGCAGGGCGTAGTGACTTAAAACCATGTTTTTGTTGGTATGTATTTACTTAAGAAAATATAGGCTACATTATTTAACTAATATCAAACAAATTAAAAAGTCTTCTTTAAAAAACAAGTTACAAATACAAAGTATTTCATAAACAATAAAATTACATATAACATTATGTAAATATCATGAAAATCATAATGTTTTCACACATTGAAAATAATACATCTTAATTGGAAATTCCTGTAGCATATAATAAAATGTTTCCATTGAAAACTATTTAATCCTTGCCTAAGTTAAAAATAATGTTTAAATCAAAAAGAAAGTATACCAAGACTTCCCTACGGCTCTCTATAATAAATTCACGTCAATTAGTGCACACGGTGCCAATCAGTGGTGTATAATCTGTACTGGGGCTATTCTAATTTCCTTGCTGACGCAATCCTAATTGCAGTTCGCTGGATATCGGCTTGATAATTGTCTTTATGTAGCGTAATCATTAAATCTAAGCTTCGGAAGGTGTGTTGAAAAATTGTTTCACTAATTGTTGTTACAGAGTACGTTTAGAAATCCCTTTACCGTACAGTAGGACCTTGAGCATTTATCTCTATTTCAAAACCAAAGTTTCAAAATTGAATTAAGTTATTAATTACCCACCAAGTAGGTGGTAAAGTCGACAGAAAAATCTTTTGACTTTTGTACAGCAGAAGGACGATAAAGAATTGAATAAAAAAGCATATCACAAAACATTTGGATCTAGTAAGTTTTTAATGCAATTAATGTAAGCGGCGAATCCCAATGAAATAATAAATTCTAGAAATACTAGTTATAAAAGTATTATTACTATCATTATAACGCTCGTAAAAATAAAACTAACAAGCTGGGTTCGTTAAATTATTACTACTGTATCAATTTACCTTTCATGTTTCTGTACTGTAAATGATGGGGGAAAATAAGCAAATATAACGAATTTGAAACGGAGAATGGACCGCCTGCTCTTTTACAAACCTCCACTTACATCTGAGTCAGCATTTTGCGATCTCGTTTCCACAGAACACGTAGGACTCGTACATGAAAATTATTAAGCAAATATGAGATCTAGAGCTACTATGGACTTTTACCAATATTCTTTCTAAAAACGAACTTCCAATCCATAGAAATAAAGTCTAGTTTAGAACCGTTAGACAGTTCGTGTGTAAATATTTAGCAAACGTTGACTTTACTGATTGTGTTAACAAGAATAATATTTTGTTAGCTCCAATGTGGTAAGAATTTTGATACTTTCCAATATGAGCCTTTTGGCATTTTAAAAAAAACCGTCATTATTAGGTTTTCGAGATTGTTCCACTGCAGCGACATACAGAAAGAAGTGGAATGAGTGGGAAGGGGCATTTTGCTCTGCAGTGGGATAAAAGTGGGCTGATCTATATATTAAAACATAAAGAAAAAACTTTTTACCCCATTACGCGCACGGAAGTGTACGATTTGAAAAGTGTGAGAGTGAGGAGTAGGGGAATATAAAATTGTATGTAATTGTACAGTTTGAAAATTTCAGTCGAATTCGTCTCCTGGGCGAACACTAGCATAAATAAATTATTGCCCTGCGAATTTGAACCTTGTTGACTACAAAACAATAATACAAAACAGTAAAGTAAAAATAGATAGTGTTGATTCATTTCGGCGAGTTGTATTGAGCCACGACAGCATGAGTCGGGGGGCTTTCGGGACCGGGACCGCGGTCCCGAAAGCCACCTTGGAAAATTTTAATTACTTTTGATGGGGCCATCAGGACCAGAACGCCACCTCGAAATTAATAATTATTTTGAGTGGTAAAATGGGACCACGAAGAAAAGAAAGAGTTTTCGATTTAAAGTACAGTCGACGAAAACAGCTCACAATTGATAAACGGGCGCATTAATTATTAATATTCTTAAGGAAATATAAATAGTCCCACTTTAAAAAAATAAAATTTAAAAAAACAACCCACCAACCAACCAACCAACCAACCAACCAACCAATTTTAAAAAACAACCACTTAAAAAAATATTTAAAGCCAAAACCAAATATACTTCAATTTTTGGTGGGCATTAGGAAAGACTGTAGCTTTTATTTCGATAAAGTCAAAAGAAACAAAAATATCTCAAAAAGATCTGCAGAGAGTATCGCAAATAAGGAAAAAATCTGTATGACACTGCAGGCATTGATAAGTGACCAGATAACCATCGGTCACTGTCTGGAAAAATAAGATTTTAAAGACACTAACAAATAACAAAATAATGTGCTGTAATGTTAAAGTACACAACTATGAAAAATAATCATTATAATACTATAAGTGACAAATGATGATCACATTTTTAAAACTAAAAACTGATTGTAAAACTAAAATTCTGTAAGGTTATATTTTGTGACTGTTGATTCTTTTTTAACTATGCTATTGAACATTTAGTTGATTTTCGTTGCTATTATATATATGTAAGTGTTAGTAATAAACAATAAAAAGAAACAGATGTGATACTGATTATAACAATTTATCATCGATTGTTTATATAATGCTTTTGCATTAATTTGTAGGTATTATTTATTTGTTTTATTAATATTAAGTACGATTTTTATTAAAACTGTGATGATTTTCTAACTGTTAATTAGTAAGTTAAATGTTAACATTTAGTTGTAAGTAATATTTTTCTATTTAACTTTTTTTTTATTAAAGCTATGTTTAACATAAATACTGTTAATAAAAGTTGTTTACTTGGTGTTTTTTGAAATAAACATGAACCTACACAATTTGTTTTTTAGCGTGTGATTTTAAGTGCAACAATGTAGATTTAGTCTTAATAGTAATAAACAGAAATATTTGATTAATAAGGTTTAATTATATACTATTATTTTATAAGCAGTGTTTTTCTTTGACTGTACTTTCCCGATATAGTAAACAAAGACTGAAACTTTTTTTTAATTTGTGGTCCCATTGTACCACTCAAAATAATGATTAATTTCGAGGTGGCGTTCGGGACCACCGGTCCTGGTCCTGATGGCCCCATCAAAAATAATTAAAATTTTCCAAGGTGGCTTTCGGGACCGCGGTCCCGGTCCCGAAAGCCCCCCGACTCGACAGCATAGTTGGCAGTGCACCTGACCCGGCATGTCATGGGGTGCGGGTTCGAGTCCCGCTTGTGGAATTTTTCAACACTTTTTCTTTTTACAAAACAATTTTACCTTAAGCTCCCTTAACAGCGAGAGAAGTTTCCAAATTTCAAAGCGACTTCAAATATCTTTGTTAACAAAGGAGTTAATTAAAATGCAACTTAATCGGCAGTTGGAAACGTGGAACTTTTAATCTGCGGACCTTTTGACTTGGCCCGTAATTTGCATAGTTTAACAATTACTCGCCACATTCTTTCGTTCCCGCATCTTGATAATACTTTGTACATTGAGAACTACACTAACAGCAGAGGGCTGGGGTCGATTAAGATGTAGATTTTTAGTGTTTGTTTAAGAAACAATTCTAATGCTTAGATAGTTACGTAGTTTCTTTTCACTAGGTACGTTTTCAGAGAGAGAAGTTAGTTGTGAAAACTTTCCTTGTTTAAACTTTGGTTATCAGTTAATACACAAGGACAGAATAGACAAAACTAAAAAAGCTAATGTTTTCAATATATTTCTTACTTAAAGATTGATTTGAAAATCGAACTCAAATTCAAACTTCGCTCGTGAAAACGTTATGTTTTTATGTGTAATTCAATACGTCAAATAAAATGGATCAGTCTTATTGGAAAAGGCTGTATCCTATCTGTGGTGTGTGGCCAAGAGACTCGTAAACGTCTCGGCGGGCGGCCGGGCGCGTCAAACACTTTATGGCCACATTACGGATTAGTGGTAAACGACACCGGACCGCGGTTTTTATTTTATTTTATTTTTTGATGTAACAATACAGCCTCCTTGTTACGTCGACCTTATTGTGCGTTGTTCACCACCGTTGACACGAATTGGAACTTTTTGCTTTCAGACTATGTACACCTGTGTACGGTCAGCAACGAAACACTTTAGATCTAGAAATTGACAAAGGACTAAAGTGTATATAGTATATGATATGTATATCTATGGCCTAAAAAACAAGATTTACTA
This sequence comes from Eudonia mercurella, assembly GCA_963082485.1. NCBI lineage: Eukaryota > Metazoa > Arthropoda > Insecta > Lepidoptera > Crambidae > Eudonia > Eudonia mercurella. The sequence goes on along the minus strand of OY720032.1, from coordinate 14,507,516 downwards.
AAATATAGTAAACGTTTAAAAAAATATTTATTGTAGTTCCTAATTACAGATACCATTAAATGTAATTTACATTTGCATTCACAACTGCAATAGCCATTTTATTTCGTAATCTGTTTACCTTTGTGGTGTAGAGAGGCGTAAAATCGCAAAGGTATAAATCAGTAGCCTTTAGAACACTGTTCACGTACTGAGAGAATCATTTGTTTCTCACGAACAAGATTTAGGGCATACTCGGACACCGATATTACTCCGACCTCTGTATCCGACCGTACTATATCGTGAGAGAGATCAACTTATATCAGTTATTAGCCGCATTGATTAGCGAGTTCGCGTTACGAGAAACTTGCCATTGGTTTCGTGAATACGTTTTTACTTTGATATCTAATTTTCCACACTTTACGAAATATTGCAATCTCAAATTAACACTATGATTGCTCCCGTTGGCGATAGCGCAATGTTTCATTATTTCACTCTTTGTCATGTTATAAAAAAAGTAGAATGCTTACAGAATATACAAAAACGACAGATGATGATCAAATTTGAATGTATTTAAACTTTGAAATATCTTCCATAATTACACAGCGACTGATAAATCAAATACTGATTTAGGGAAGCCTGTAACTATAAGAGCTTAGTATAAATAGATAAGTAGTCGATTTTAAAGTACATACAGTAAAACAGCATACAATTTAAAAAAAAATGTATTTATTACTATTAAAGGCAGTTCATAGATGAAACATAAATTTTAAGTAGTTCTCAAAATGTGAAGGAAACATTGTACATTTTTGGGGATGTATATTCTATCTGATTTATACTCTATGGCCTTATTACGTGTGACAGACTGCAGCCGTGCCAGTTTTAAATAAATATTTTTGAAATGTACGAGCAAAAACCAGTCGCAAGGTTGCAGTTCGATCGAGTGTTATTTTTTTTTCCCGCCTTATTTGTACATTATTGCGCCACAACCATTTGTTACACACGAATCCCACGAGACGTTTAATAACGGTGAAGTTTCGCGCAAAGTTGTGTCTTATAGGCAGAGAATGTCATATATTTTGAATAGTTTTTTTATGTATTTAGACTGCAGCTGAAAGTGTCGTGATCGTGATATAAAAAAAAATAACAATGTATTTCAACTTTAGCGATGATTTATTTTTTAAAGCTCAATACTCTATTTGTGGAGATCGATGGTGCAGTGGTTAACGCGCTTGGTCTGCAATTGCTTTCACATAGGTTGGTATTTGGATAAGTGACCAAAAATGTATCATCTTGAACTCCTCTATGCTTCGGAAGGCACGTAAAGCCGTTGGTCCCGGCTGCATTAGCAGTCGTTAACAACCACCAATCGCACTGGGCCTGGGTGGTGGTTTATGGCCCATCTCCCTATCCTTCTATAGGGAAGGTGTGGCCCCAGCAGTGGGGACATAAAGTGGGCTAGTGATGTGACGATGTATGATGTGATTTATTTCTAACTATTTTTAGTGAATTTGCTCTAAGTTGTATCATAACAACAAAGAATCCAGTAAATATAAGATTTTAAAATCCAATGGTACGTACCTACTGTCTAGTTAGATTTGCATAAAAACAAGATCTTAATTTATTTAATAATATATTTGTGTGTAAGACGCTTTATTTATATCGACTCAGAGTTCCATTTTATAAGCGCGAGGGGCAATTTTATAAGCGCCAATTATGTAATATTGAATGAGATAAAGTACTCTATAATATAAGTAGCTACACCAACAGCATATATGTATATTTATAAAATATTTTATAAATATTTAATTCAGTTTCAGTGCAGCAATTAGCACTTGAAAATAAAAAGTAAAATTTACTATAGCGTTGTGTTATCAAATTTGTGATATTCATCTGCAAAGATGAATCTGCATAGCCATCGGTTGCAACAATCTTTGGATAGATGGCACTGTGCTACATTAAGCACTAAAAAAATTAAAAAGCAGTGACAAAATTCAGCGCTTACGTCAGCCTTCCCAGTAGCATAGCGGTCAGTGCAGCCGCCCGGATTGCGGAAGACCCAGGTTCGATTCCTGGCTGAGTCGGGTGGGCGTTTAATTTTTTCACTGTATTTTATAAAATATTTTATAAATATTTAATTTAGCTTCAGTGTAGCAATTAGCACTTAAAAATAAAAGTAAAATAGACATAATTTAATAGCTACAATGGTCAAGCCACTTTCTTAGTCTGATTTGAGGTGCCGTAACAAAATCGTTTAACAAAGCGCTTACACAACAAATATCGCCTGCACCCTTACAAATCAGGTAATGACGTGTATTACGTATGTTAATACCACGCGTGGGCGACCCATATACTACGTATTGCTATGCTAAGCCAGATTTATTTATTTCCGGGGTTATAACTCAATACGTGACCGATGATCACGCCTACGTTGCTAGCACAACCACGAGTGACAATGCCAGGAAACCTGTGAACGTGTGTATGGAAGAGGAAGGAGTTCAAAGAGGTTGTATAAACCATACTATCATAAATATTGTTCGTTTGTTTTTGTGACAAGAGATGGCGCTGCTTACACTGAATCGCGGTGACAAGGTTTTTTCACCGTTTCATATATACCTACATAACGTGATGTTCAGTGATATACTCAAATCGTGGCCTATGATTTAACTCATCATCATCTACGAGTACGATGTGCAGGTCTAACCACGAGTGAGTGGAGTGACATGACGATGCGAGGAAACTTGTTGACAATAAATAAATACAGTGAGAAAATTAAATGCTACCCGACCCAGCCAGGAATCGAACCTGGGTCTTTCGCAATCCATTAGTAGGGGTAGGCATTTAATTTTTTCACTGTATTTTATAAAATATGTAATTCAGCTTCAGTGCAGCAATTAGCACTTAAAAATAAAAAGTAAAATTATTAACAATAGTTAACATTATAAAAAAAAGTTTTAAAGAAAATTGTTGTTATACCTACTCGTACATAACCAGGTTTTTTTTCTTTAAGATTCAAATCTTTATCTTTATATACAAAAATCTTCTGTGCGTGTGTATGTTATTGAACTCCTTCTAAACTGCTGGACTGATTTGGATGAAATTTTCTGTGTGTGTTAAAGTGAATTCGAGAATGGTTTAGATTTACAATTGGGCCCGGTAGGTAGCGCTGCTATAGTGGTCCATCATGGGACGGGTGTTCTTAAGCAGACGAATGATTTGTTTGTTTTGTTGCCATGGAAACTGTCAACGTTTTGTTTGTTTTGTTGTCATAGAAACTGTCAAAGCGGTACGAAGTCCGCTGGTCAGCTAGTATAATTATAAAATATTCAGTGGCGTGTACTTGGTGAGGCCCATGTCAAGCAGTGGACTAATAAAGTAAAGGATGATGATGATGATAAGGGTGATGATGATGAATAAATCAATAATTAAAAAAAAGAGATAAACATATAAACAGTTTCACAGTCCATTTTGTTAGTTACAATGATCTAATGGCGTAATATCCCAGTATTACCGACTTACTGAGGTGTAACAGCGTCACTTACCGTATTTATTTTCAATTAAATTGAAAACGTGACTTTATTCTAGCTTTTTTAACAAAGCATTTAAAGATATTATAAAAGCTTTATGCTAGTGTACTTATAGTAAATTGTTAAAAATAGCAGAATTAAATAAAAAATGTCGTATACGTCTCCTTTGGTTTAAGTAAAACATATCCAATTTTAGTTTTTAAAAAATCCTAGAACTCTATAGCAGCGCCATCTACTGGCTCTAATTGGAAATTTTAAGCAACCATCCCACTCAAATACACACAAAATGTTTCATCAACAGTCCAGCCGTTTAGGAGAAGTTCAGTGACATATGTACGTATGTGCACGGAAGAATTATATCTATACTAATATTATAAAGCTGAAGAGTTTGTTTGTTTGTTTGTTTGTTTGTTTGTTTGTTTGAACGCGCTAATCTCAGGAACTACTGGTTCGAATTGAAAAAATCTATTTGTGTTGAATAGTCCATTTATTGAGGAAGGCTATAGGCTATATAACATCACGCTATGACTAATTGGAGTGGAGCAGTCGCTAATTAACGCGGGTGAAACCGCATTTAAGATATAGCATTACCTGTTTGTATGTGTCAAACTATGTACCTACCTACACTCAGATATATGGACAGTAGCAGATGGGGAGATTAAGTCATACATTACCCAACGCCTGCTCAATGCGCGCTGTTGGATGTTAACGACTTTCATTTCGCGACATCAATCGGCACTAACGGTTTAATGTGCCTTCTGAAGCATACAAGAGCTGAGGTAATAAAATTTGGTCACCCATCCTATGACCTAGCACTGCGAAAGTTGCTTAGCTTTGACTAACATATCCTTGTTTTATTCTGCCCTACCCTATTCTAAATTTTTTATTCAGCAGAAGCATTACATTTGACATTTTGGTTTAGTTTTATCGTCATCGTCTGGTTGGAAACGTCCCAATGTTGGTCTTAGGCCTTTTCACATAATCAAAAACAACATGGGCAGATAACCCACCATGCTGTTCCAATGCGAGTTGGTAAGTTTGTATGGTTTGACGTCATCTGTCGTAATGACAACCCTACTGACTGTGAATGAACAAGGGGCATAGTGTAGCGTGGAGGAAAGTAGGCACTCATATTGCGGCTTCTATTCACGCACAAATGGAATCAGTAAACTGTCACTTCTGCTCGTTATCTATTCTTATTTCAGAAACACATCATATAATTACGGAAACCTTTATTACCTACGCGATGTATGCGTTGCATTGTCGCGGCGCCGGCGTTTGCGCTGTGCGTGCGTTTATCAAACGCTTACGCTAGAGAAACGCTAGCTCGTATTTGCTCTTAAGCGTCACCAGTAGACAGCCCTAGCTACAATTAACAGATGCGATCTGACAAGTTTCATAATCCGTAAAACGACCCATTCTCGCGAACCACAAAGCGAAATTATCACGACCAAAGCGCTATCATAGAAATGGTAGCGTATTTCGCATTCGTATCACTGCCGGGGTCAAACCCTAAAGGTCAATCGGGAAAGGTTAGTTCCTGTCGCTCGCGGACCGCTTTCTACGTCCATTATAAACTAGTGCAACTAGTAGTGATGTGCCGATAGCACTAGTCGATTTTAAACGGCCACGTCGAGACTAATCGTATACCTTAGAGCTACGAGAATACTAAGATCAAGTCGTACTTAGTTAAGGTTGAACAAAATTAATTATGCCTAAGTCCCAATAATAGACATTTCAAGGAACAAGCGTTAATACGCTAAATAGTTTAAAATATCATTCAAGCCTTTATCATCATCATCATCATCAGTCTATACTAGTAACTAAATGATATTTTAATGATTGTATATAGGCACGTCAGTGTTGCAAGATCAAAGAAACATATAGGTAATTTATAGGCATGTAGTGATATAACATAAAATCTTTTATTAAAACTAACTAATGGTCTCCCAAGATATTTATCTTGAACATTTGTTCAGCTTAGCTTGTACCATTGTGAATAAGCAATTAAGTATTATATTAATTTATAATTTAACTCTTAGGAAAAAAAGAAGTGTGCGCAGTTATAAAACAAGATTGAACCATAATAGCTGTACTCAATAAGATATGGATGTCATGTACTTTCTGCGCCATCATTGAATAGGAGATTTACATAATAAGCGTTTCAAATGTATATATAAGTATGGCCATCACAATTAATTTTACTTTTTACAGTTAACAAAAAAGGAATCAAAATAAATTGCTTTACATTATTCAACGGAGCTCAATACGTATCGTAAAAAATGCTATACTCGATAGCGCTTCAACAAAGGCGGTAGCTATCGAATTTACAAACTTTTTGCTTGATACTGCTTACCCGAGCAATACTCGATGGCAGATAGCGGACGAGTTATGAGCTCACCGCAATAAAGCAAAATACCCGGAACTCGGAGATATGAAAGAAAAATTCCTCCTCATATATCTGGGAAGACGGACCTAGTGACGTATACACACTTCATGAGAGAGCACAGCGGCGCCGGCGTCTGCACTAGATCATGAGAAATGCTGGAACACCACCGGTAATTCTGTACCCGCATTTCATAAGCCGCTTAGGCTTTAAAGGACTGCGAGCAGACGATAGCCGGTATTGCGTAGCGCCCCATAAAAGGAGGACGCTTCATTTTTGTTGCATTGTGAGCGGGGATTTTATGTAAACTTTCTACCGGAGATTATTTCTCATCGAGAAACGCGTCATTTTATTCGCGTAACGTCTAGCCGTTTATGGGAACCGCAAATACATTTTTACGCTTTTTATAACTCCAACGGAATGTTAAATAAGATTTCAGCTGTCATCATTATACAGGGCTGTGTAAGTATAGTTTTTTTATATAAATATAGCGGTAGTATATCTGTAACTGTAACTTGCTTCCAGCGAATAGTACGGTATTTTGGCCACACCGCACGAAGAAGTAGTGACAATCTAAAACGTTTGATGGTGACGGGAAAAATTTACGGAAAAAGATCTAGAGGCCGAAGTCCCAAACGCTGGTCAGACCAGATATATAAAGAGCTAGAAATACCTGTGGTGATAAATTACACTAAGCCACAGAGCGTAACCAATGGAGGCAGCTAGTTCACAGAGTCAGGAATCACGATAGTCAGCAGTGTGTCTACGACTAAGAAGAGAAGAGAGTAACTGTATATCTGAATCTGTATTTCAAATCAGAATTCTTGCTCTTGTATATGCGTTGCTCTATGCATTTAAATGTACAAGTCTAGCCTTTGCTTTTAGTAACGAAGCCGAAAGACTCACGATTTCTTCAAAGTCCCCGCAATCAGGATGATAAAACACTAAGCAAATCAAAGGAAAAAAACCGCAAAAGGACGCGCTGCATTCTTTTATAACCTAATGTTAATGGTCCCATTCTAAAAGGAATTCGCGGATGATCTAACTCATGATTTAAATTTTATTTTAGTCACGCTTTGTTTCTCGTGGGACTTTCAGCGAACAACCAATTATAATAAAGTAGCCTAAAAGGATTTTCGATTACAAAATTTGTTGCAAAACTCAATAACTAGGATGAATAAGATAAAATCACAAACATGTAACGGAATAAGGAATAAGGAGACACAAATCATTAGAGCATTGGAGATGTTTTATGACATCTAACAAATACAGAACTAAATAACAGCATCAGCTCGTTATTGTACAATGCAGCGATAACATCAGACAGAAAACTTATCGAAATCCAGTTAGATAGCGAACCGTTCGGAAACAAGCGGAAGGGAGAACGGCAGCAGATTTAAGGCCCTTCCTCGACCATTAACCACAACTACTGTTTAATAAGCCTTCCTTATTACCTGCCCACTTTCATTCTCCGTAGAAATGGGTGTGAAACGGTCAATTTATAATTTCCACCGTGATTTATATTTATGTAATACTGTTCCATTACTAATAATATGTTTTTAAATGATTTTGAATGGCGAGGGATTTCGATGTGTATACTCTACTATAAATAAATAAATAAGATAATTAAGATTCGACTTCATAAGAGTTTTTTGTGTGAAATATGTTTTTGTGGTGTACAGTAAAGTATATCTACATCCGTCTTAATAATAATCACTTAATCAGAGGTCTCTTAACATTCTACTAACTGCAGAATACTATAATAATTCAATGCCCAAATGATTGCTTCGATAAATGTCATAATAAAATAATTAATACTTAACTCGGTGCCACAGTGAAATTGAGAGAATTTGCATCGGCCGAGGTGGCTATTATTTTGCCATTCTAATATCTAGGTGCACTAATTCTTATTCAAACCATTGCACCGATAGTTGAATAATCCGCTCCACGAAGAACCGTTACGTTTTCAATGCTCACTGACTGCATAATAAATTTTGCAGATAAAGACACTCTCCACAAAATCGAAATGGGTGAAGCAAAAGGCACTGTCGATCATGATGCACGATTAACATTGGCCTGATGTATTGGACTTTGTGACGGACTGACGCTATAAACGGGATGACAGAGAGCGCATTCGATTTATGACAGAAGAAAAACAAAGGAGTATTATATTTCGATTGATTCCAAATGGAGGTAGATAAATAATATGGGAGCTTTAGTTACCTAAAACAACACAGGTGATGTAACGTCTGTGGCACAATGCACAATGAAAGTGGCACGGTGGATCCCGCCTACGTCTGGTTTGGCACGCCGAATCGTAAAAGGCTCGTAAGTCTGCATATCGTGGTCGTAACACCAGCTTACTGGAAAGCTGCTTACCTTCACCGGCCGGCTTGGCGGTTCCGAACGTAAATACCAAGCTAAAATATTTTACTCGTTTTTTCACCGCAGCCACTTCAAGGCCGCGATGTATCCGGCCGGGTTCAATGAATTGCAGTCTCGATATGTTTTATTAATAACACCGACTATAATCAGGCGACGTCTGTTGATTATTATAGATAGCTGCGAAGTTGTAGCGGCAACTAATTTGAAGTTGGCATCAGAATTGGCACATTCGTCCGTAATCCGTAAAAGGCGAGTCAAGATTAGAACTGGCACGATCAGAATCTTTATGAACTTCTCGACGTTGTAAACATGAGGCACTATGGAATTTGCGTTGTTTTACCTCCCTCTAAATTGCATTCTACGATCTATATAACATTTGATTTTAGTTTTAGGACCTGTAAAAACAGCTGTTATAGAGACACAAAATTAAAATCGCAAATAGAAAGGGACATTTGCAGTCAATGGAGGTAACGGCTCAATGGCGGTTGCTCCTTAATTAATTGAGCAATTTGAAGTTGTACACTCAATTTGAAGGTGTCAGATAGGCCATGATACTTATTTGTATCTGATCGCGACTTAATTACAATATTGCGTAAGGGCAGCAAAACACGCAGGCCATATCTTCATCGGCACAAAAACTGGCTTGTTGCAAAACTCTAGTAAATTTGCTACTGACTAACAATAGCTGGGCTTATACTCGTAAACAAAACAAGTCGAGAAATTAGCATTCGGGTTTCAAATGGTGAAGTTGCTAAAGCATTGGAGTCAATCGAGAATGTACTTAACCAAACGATTCGTAATTCCATGATAAATCGTTCGATTACATAATTTACATTTCGTTTAAGAGAAGATTGGGACGTTTTTTAACTCGTCTTTAAACGATACTTTTTTGTAAGATTTGCCAAATCTGTTTGAAATGGAATGGATTTAGCAAAAGTGTTACTTAAAAAGCTAAATCTACGTTGTTTGTATAACAAGTTATTATTCGATTGCGTTTTTGCGTAAAAAAACGTCTTGCTAAAACCATTGACGTAAATAAATAACAGACCAAAATGTAGAGAAAAAATAAAATGACGTTATACAATAAATATATTTTCTTATCGTCCGCAAGTTACTAAACGACGTCATTTATTATCGATTTCACAATTTTAGCGTTTACAAGCAAGCATTAATGGGTACTTAGGTGAAGGAAATTAGAAAATATTAAGTTGGGGACCTTCCATATTTCTTTTAAATTGGCTCGTTTATATGGAACAATGGTACTTCAACAAACAATTTGATGTTGAAGTTTCATATTTTCGCTACATAATTTTCCATTTGGGTGTGTCATAAACAATTTATGACTATTACAGCGTAGTGTACCAAACTACGCAATTCTGATCTTATTTGATTTTCACCATACCTCTTATCAGATTGACGGAACATAACAGTAAACTGTTATTTCAAACTGATTTTAAACAAGTTCGCAGATAACAAATATATATTTGAAAAAGCTACAAGCTTGTATATATTTAAAATTTAAAAAGCTTGTATTCTAGTTCTAAAATTTTGAAATATACATACACATCGCGTTACTTATATGATTTGCATATATACTAACCGCCGTATGGAAAATTACATTCCCGAAACACATTCCAAATCTGAATTTGGGTAATAAATCAAAGTAAAATCTGCACACACAAAACAGTACCTTTCTGGAATTTTCCTTCGCCAACTGTGTCCAGGGTTACTGTGTTCCCTTAAAGGCTATGCAATCCAGTAACATTACTGGACGCAGTAACAATAACAACTATAGCATTGTGGAAGTACTCCACGCGCTGCGTATGCGACGACCACAACACCTTCAAGCGAACTTTTAGACTGTTTGTTTGCCAGACAAGTAAACAAATAAAACCATCACAGGAATTGTCCAAAGTCTTGCTCACTACACAGTCATCGACGACAAACAGATATGGCACACCCATTTTTTAATTTATGCGTACCAAGATAAAACGTTTCAAGTCACGTTTATTTCGCCAAGTAACTATTTGGTTTCGACAGGAGATAAGAATTGCTTTGTGCTAAGCACCGTTACCTTCGTTTGGGCTGGTTTGGGAAAACACGATGTCCGCTTTACTTGGAACACAATGAGTGTGATTTTGTGGAGGAAATCCGTTGTTGGTGCTGCGGTAAGTTTTTATGGATAGTCCTTAACACGTTGGAACGATGCTCCAATTGTATAAATCAATTTTGAGTCGGTACAACTGAAAAATTTTGGGATGACATTTTCCAACTTTTTTCCAATTATGCAATAATAACTAGTACCTTACTTATTCTTATTAATTTAAGTAGGTAATTAAATCAAAATTTTGTGGCTATCAACAATATTGACAATGTTATAAACATGTCATTTCCATTATTGTAAATTTATTTCCTAAAATACAAATGCATCATATTAGCATGTAACTGGTGCACGTCTGTTACATGTCAGTGTACGAGTTTCAAATGGCATGCTTACATACTATTGCTTACGATATCAAAGGGAGCTCTCAAAGGCAGGTCACCTGTGTTGAGTTATTTTGCCTGTGTTGGTACAATTTCGTCTCGTTTTATGCAAACGATTGAAACTCCTTCCACGTTTTAATTGACAACGGAGTAAAAATAAAAGCAAACTGAACATATCCGCCAAATTGCAACTTTTTTTTTTTTCATGTTTCAATAAAAGTATTATCTATCTATCAATATATCTAAATTATCCGAGTTAGAGAATTTATTTTATTTTACCTGGCTAACTGTTAGGGGGAAATTTGACACCACCCTTATTTTTCCTTATGTTTGAACAGCAAAGAAATCAATGAAATAAAAGGATTTCCCTCAAACAAAGCATCAAGCTACGCAGTCTTTCGCACTCTTTACAAAGTGCCAAAACTTGCATTAATCATACTTGTCAAAAAAACTCCCAAATATTAATGACATTAGTGAGAATCTCTTTTTAATGATGGAACTTTATTAAACACTTACTTTTTCTTGAGATTGGTTATTAGGTCTGGTAAGGTTAGCCAAGTATTTGAACTCCAGTACCTAAATTCTTATGTACGTATATTTTTAAGTTTTAACCTGTGTTTGAGAGAAATAATTAATAATTGAAAATGTGTCTCTTATCTCTAGTGAATATAGTATATCTTCTGTATATCGTAATTTTAAAATTGACGCCATTTTGTGCATTCTTGCTTTTGTAGTAAATCATAGTGCAAATGTTTAAAATTGGATCGCATAATTCAATTTGAATGATAGTCTACTACATGATTGCTTTGATATGAATTAAGTTCTAGATACCTCTTTACTGTTGTATACTTAATAAAAATTGCCATCATCATTAATTATTATTACTATAAACTTTCATCATCAACATCATCATCATCAGCTCATTTTTATGTCCCCACTGCAGGGGCACGAGCCTTCCCTATGGATGGATAGGGAGAACGGGCCATAAACCACCACGCGGGCCCAGTGCGGATTGGTGGTTGTTAACGACTGCTAATGCAGCCGGGACCAACGGCTTAACGTGCCTTCCGAAGCACGGAGAAACTCGAGATGATAATTTTTGGTCACCCATCCGATGACCGGCCTTTGCGAAAGTTGCTTTACCACAGCACTCGCAGACCTGGCACGTTAACCACTGCGCCATCGAGCTCTTCATATGTATCCTCATATATATCCTCCTATAAACTTTATGCCTCTATTTTACCTGACCCCGGATGGTAGGGTTCTAAAACATGTACCTATAGTTTAACATATTGTTCAGAACTTAGTAAAGGTCCATTCAAATCGGTCCTTCCGTAAGTACATTCACAACAGCACACGTACGTCTATAGTTTAACACTCGCAATTACACAGAATCAGAACAGAGGTAAATCGGCTTACACAACTACACAACTCGAATAGGGTATGTACTACTGCCCCACCCGAGTCCTATCATGAAACCACTATAAAATAACAAGTGATAGCGGCAACGCCTTTTATCTCAATATTTAAATGAAAATATCTTTTATTGTTTAAGAGTGTCGTTAAAATAAAGTGTTTGTACAGGTGCGGCTGCGAGCTGAAGGCTTTTGTCGAAATAAATATCGATATATTGTTATTACAAGGGCTGCTGTTGTAATTGAGATTTGCCTATTATTTTATAGTGTGGGGGACGAATAAGATCGCGGGCATGAAAGGGCGTAGACTTTATAAACTGTGCATAATTTTTGAAAGATAGAAATCCGGTAAATACATAGAAAGATCTACATGCGGATTACAACATAAATGCAACTAACCATTTTACCTGGAAGATCTGGAGTTGATGATGGTGCTACATGGGTGATGACGTAACAGACAAAGTGCAGTCAAAACCACACGAAAGTGGAGCGTTTACAAAAAGAGTCTCAGTATGATGAAAATAAGCACAAATTAATTGCTACGACTGCAATGTCGCTAAATCTACTAAAATATGAGTAGTTAAAAAACTGATCGCGAAACGAATCGTAGGTAGTTGACGAACGAATATTTGTACATCGTTTTTACAGGGCGTCGATGCACAAGACAGAGGGCGGGTGGAATTGATATGCGATCTGCTCGAGTCTCGTCATTGGACAAATGTAAAGTAAGTAGCTTACCCGGGGTTAAAAATTATTCGGGGATAAAAATTATAATGAAATATAAAATTGCGAACATATAGTTTGACTGAATGAAATCATAAATATTAACCTGCACAACATCATAGCAATAAAAAAGACACACAGATCAATTTAAAACAAAAAACAGATTTATGACTAACACAAAATTTATATAATAATAACAAAGGTGCGAGGAGACGGTAGCTGTCTCAGCGATGCTTTTGTGGCACTACACAGAATGCCAGAGAAGCTCCAGTTAAAGTTGCTGCTAGTTAAAACTTTCACAAGTTATTGTGTTAAAAGTACACAGTTTTAAATAATTGTATATTATGCTAAATAATCAACGCCGTGAGTTGCACGAGGCCCAACCTAGCGTAGGATCGAGGCGAATGGCATAAACAAAGAGAGGCCTATACCCAGCAGTGGGTCGCGAGGGGCTGATGATGATGCTATTAGCTACTTTGTTTTTGTAAATTATTATATATTAAAATAGCGGCCCTCCCCGGCTTCGCCCGGGTGTACTTTTATTTTTAAACATTTTTTTTAAATATATCCTATAGCCTTTCTCAATAAATGGACTATTCAACACAAAAATAATTTTTCAATTCGAACCAGTAGTTCCTGAGATTAGCGCGTTCAAACAAACAAACTCTTCAACTTTATAATATTAGTATGATGTTTCTGTTAGGAATCTATTAGGAACTTTATATTGCCTATTCTAATATAGATGTGCTCTGTATACGTCCGTAAAGTAACATTGCAAAAATATCATTCAAATGTATTATAACTGTGTATTTTCTTCTACAATGTCATCAAGATAGACTAAAAGCTTCTTACACCACGTCTTATTATAAAATAAAAAACAAAAAACTTCTTCTTTTAGCCTCATTACATTTTGCAACAACATTGTGCGATTTGGCACTCGGAAGGTAAACAAACAAAAGCGTTTGTTTAGGCAAAAAATGCATGAGTCATCTGGCACGCTGGCATAGAGCGAGCGTGCTTTCGCATTATCTAGGCACCTGGAGACAATAGCCCGCGCATGCGTAATGCGTTATCTAGCATCCAGCTCCTAAAGCTTCAGGCACATCGAACGCTGCTGCGGATCTGAGTGCCTAGCCTAGTGTGAGTTTTGTTTACTATCCGTATTCGTTCGATTACGTTTACGAAAACGAAAATTAGTATGGCATTGAAGCAGCGCCTCCTGGCGACATACGTGAAAAGTTAAAATTTTGCCATACAAATTCTCGTTTTCGTTAAGTTAACGATTGTCGAATGAAACTCGCACTCACTCTAAAGCGATTCGGCACTCACTCTAAAGCCACGTTGACTTAATTGCAAACTTTTACGAGTATCATAAGCATATCGTGACCACGGCCGGTGCAACTCGTCCGAAACGTCACCGGGATACTTAAAAAGTTAGTGCCTAGGCTATCTCAAAGAACACTGCGTTAAGGCCTGATAAACAGTTTTATTTATTACTAGCTGACCTGGACTCGTACCGCTTTGACAGTTTCCATCATTGAGTTAAATATATATATCAATGGTTTCAAAGACAAAAACACAAATGTTGAAAAAATTTCCACGAGCAGGATTTGAACCTGCACCCTTCTGACATTCCGGGTCAGGTGCTCTTCCGATTGAGCTATCGTGGTTCTAACCAGCCCGCCGAAATTATTCAACACTTTTTACTTTGTAAGCCAAAGGCGCCCATTCAATGTCAACAACTACCGTCATTAACATCCGATCATAATATTTTTACAAATATTAAAGATCAGTTAAGAAGTAAGCAAGCTATTTATAAATGTTAAAATCATTTTTAACGCAAATTTTGTTGTGAACAAATTACAAAAACTTTTTTTCAACATTTGTGTTTTTGTAATTTGTTCGCAACAAAATTTGCGTTAAAAATGATTTTAACATTTGGTTTCAAAGACAACAAAACTAACAAATCTTTTAGGGTAGTTCCGATATACATTGCGAGCACTGTCCAGTGCTCTTACTGGTGAGAAATTTGTTCCGTTATGGACTGACAATATACTGCCGCAGTATCATAAGGAAATATATGATGTCATAAATCGTCGCAGCACTCAGTGCTCTCAGTGCTTTGATCACGTGGTCAACAGCGTCCAGAAATTTAAAAAACTTGCACTATTGATTGACAGTATACTGAACTGCGTTCCGTTTTAAACAGTAACCAGTATAGCTAACTATAAAGGAACGGCTTCGCAGTATACTAAAATGACGTCACACCTTACAGTTCTTGCAGTGTATATCGGAACATACACTTTGTATTTAAATTGTCGTTTTTAGTATTTAATTTAATTTTTTTTCAATATAGCCTATGTTACTCAGCGCTAATGTTACATTCTAATGGTGGTGGTGGTGGTAATAACCATTAAAATGTTTAACACGGCACAGCAACACCTTACTACGCCAATGTCGCCGC
The DNA here is from genome assembly GCA_963082485.1 of Eudonia mercurella. Taxonomy (NCBI): domain Eukaryota; kingdom Metazoa; phylum Arthropoda; class Insecta; order Lepidoptera; family Crambidae; genus Eudonia; species Eudonia mercurella. The sequence goes on along the minus strand of OY720032.1, from coordinate 14,492,156 downwards.
TAAACCGTGTTCTGTGTGCCAAAGCCTTAATGCGTTATCTGGCATCAAGGCTCTTACGACAACGCTCGCCTAATGAGAAGCCGTTCTACTTCGAGCGATGTGCTAATTGAAACCCTCCGAGAAATTTGCCTGCATTTTAGATGTGTACAATAGGCTAAAATATGGTGCGGTATGAGATATTTTACTAAATGCGTTAAGTAGGAAAGTATGCGTCGTCATTAGTGTATCGAAAGCTTATAGAAGTATTTAGGTCATTCACCTTTGATGTTGAGGAGCTCGGTAGCGCAGTGGTTAACTTGCCTGGTCTGCGATTGCTCAGATTAAGCAACTTTCGCAGAGGCCCGTCATAGGATGGGTGACCAAAAACCGTCTCTGTGGTCTAGTGGTTAAGACCACCGGTTTGAAATAGAGGTCCCGGGTTCGATTCCCAGCGGGGGGTACATGTTTGGTGGTAGGGCTTGTTTGCCCGCCTGACTAGCTACCACCATCTTATCTAAATATGTCGCCATAACATCAATGTTTGTAGCATTGTTGTGTTCCGGCACCTAGAGATAAGATAACCAGTGCCTCACTTGTTGAGGATCCGGGTGAAGTGCGCTTCCAACAATTGGCCTTATCATCACTTACCATCAGGTGAGATCAAGGCACTGTGCTTACCCGCAAATATAAAAAAAAAATCATCTCGATCTCCTTCGTGCTTCGGAAGGCACGTAAAGCCATTAGTCTCGGCTGCATTAGCAGTCTTTGATAACCACCAATCCACACTGGGCGTGCGTTTATGGCCCGTTCGCCCTGTGGTGCTTCCATCCATAGGGAACTGCCTCATCAAATGAGCTGATGATGATGATGATGATGATGATGATGATGATGATGATGATGATGATGATAATGATGATGATGATGATGACGTTTGATGTTACTGTCAGTAGATATCTGTTTGAATACCCATGTACACCGTAATAATGTATACTCTTCTCGAGTTTCCCGTATATTTGTAGGTACTAGTGGTCGCCCAATGGAATTCGACCGTAATTTTATTAAGGCTGCACGGATTGTATCCTAAGCAATTAAAAATTAAATAAGATAGAATTTGAGTTTGGATTGGCATTGACAGATTTCGGCAGCTCCTCTTCCATTTTTGAAATTTTTGAAAAGTTTATAGGTATGCGTGTGTGTCAATACATGGTAGTGTGTGTAATGTTGTTTTATTGATTTAATGTATTTTTATGCATAATTTTAATAAAAATATTTACATTCTGCAATCCTTCTCTATATAAACTAGAAGTGTGCGAAATTTCATACTCGGAGGAGTCCGCGCAATTTTCGTAAAAAGGGGTACAAAGTTTTTGCTTCACCTATTAATATATAGATAATAAAAATATACACAAGTAACAATATAATACATACTCATTGCGAAAATACAGTATAAAGAAAGTGTAGTAGCAAAATATATTTTTTTACTCTGACCTTATTCTGCTATTTTCTAAGAAAAATACTGCCTGCCTGCAATAGGAAGAAAATATTAAAGTTGTGATTTATAACATGGAAATCAGTAACCCAAACGCTGACACGTAATGAACGTGCGTGCTGCTAAATGAATGTTTGGTTCTTTCTTCTCGAGCGGTGCGCTAATTGTGACCCGGAATAAGTCAAGACTTGGACTCACTAATTACCCTTAATTGAACTTGCCTTAGGAAGTTCACCGAAATGGTGTTATGTTTTTACATGTGCGTATGTTTGAGGCTTTGCTTCGTAAAGGAAACAAGTAAAGTTTTGCATGATGAATTGTAATTTGTATTAACTCGGATGTCGTAGGCGAAAATTTGCCATCAATTGACATTTTCTACAAGGCTTCTTGTAGGAAGGCTTTTTATAGGATGTTTGCAACAAGATAAAGATAAGTTGACGCTAAAACAGCTCTAAAGGTCGCGTTAAGAAGTATTTATGGACACTTCGTTCGCAATTACCGATTTCGCATATGTAAGGTAGTGTGTAATTACATATTGTTAGCAAATATAAAAGCCTTAGGGTATTTGACAACAGTATAAATATCGTCAGCTTGGATCGAAAACCGCTTAACTCCATCGGACCTTATTTTGCAGGGGGCAAAAAAACTGTATTTTTTCTATTACTTGTTCCTAGACCTATTCACGTTTTTCTTGAATTTAAATAAAAATGTGGTTGCGAATTTAAAAATACAATTAAAACGAAACGATGCGTTCAGAAATTCCGCGTCGAACGATACCAAAAAATCAATTTTCGACCAAAAGTGGAGATAAGAAGTTTTCGATCTAAGCTGACGATATAATACTTTTGCATACAATGAATCACTAAAACAAATAAAAAGTTTCAGTTCAAGTTTCTCATTAACTAACTAAAATAAAATAAAATATTTGTGTACAATAAACGCGAGTAGACCCGAAAAAGTTTCATTTGCCACACGGCCCAATTATTGTCATATTAAGTAATACTTTTTAACAATTATCTCCTTGTTTTCAGGTACCATCCAATAGGACAGTGCTTCCCAAAGGATGACGAGTAAGCAACGATGCTGGGAACTCTTCTTTGGGTCGGACATACGCAAATCAACAGGTCAGTTGTAAACACTTCTTTGGAACTGCTTTACGGCTCTTCAAGTCAGGTCATCGTCAGCTGTTGCAGATGTCCGTTGTGGTAACCACTTACTATCAGTTGACCGCAATCCTGTTTGCTTATCGTTAACGATATTTTACTGAGCTGGCAAATGAGCGTTTGTTTCATACATTTTCATGCATGTATGCATGCATGCAAATGAAATTGGTTTTATAATAGTATATAAACCTAGTACAAACCAAACCATAGTATATAAACCTATAAAATGTGTAGTTTATACCATAAAAAAAATTACTTTTATTATAGATAACATATAATAACATCGTGGTTAAAATCAACAGCCATTTTAATTAATAGATATATGACGTTTAGTTATTAACAACGAACTCTAGAAAATAGTAGACTTTTATGTTTATGTATTTGTATGATAAATAAACAATTCTGCTCAAATTAATATGCACTCTTTTAGTAATATAAGTATCTACTTATCTCTTTGGCGGCGACATAGACCATTTTCCGTTTCCAATTTCACTAGGTAAGTATGTGTTAATTGAAGTTCTCATTTACACGGATCTATTCGTAGTAGAATTTCGATATACATTTTGCGAAAAATTATTTTACACATTGAAGATAAACATTTTTAAACTACAGTGAAAAAATTAAATGCCTACCCGACCCAGCTAGGAATCGAACCGAATAGCACTTTAAAAAAAATATGAGTAAAATTCATTGACGATAAGTTAACTAAATTGTAAAGCAGTTATGTGCAAAAAAGTTTTTGCAATTAAAAGCTTCATAATCAGACGTAGATACAATTATAGTTAGATTTTCCTTATTAGATAATTCTTTAGATAATTTATAATATACTAATATTATAAAGAGGAAACCTTTGTATTTTTGTAAGTATGTATGTATACGTATGTATGTTTGCAACAAATAAACTCAAAAACTACTGGACCGATTTAAAAGATTCTTTTACCATTAGAATGCTACATAACATGCAAAAAAATGCGGTACCAAGTCCGCGTCTCAGCTAGTATTAAATAAATATAAAAAAGTGTACGATGACCACTTCAGCAGGACAGTATACCTATCTCTAATGGGCTACCATCAAAACATAAACAAACGGTCCACACCATCCGTCCGCGATGCAACGCGCTTGCATATTGTCCTGCGCCTACGCGCTCTCGCGCATAATTTCGCGATTTAAGCGACCCGCCTTACGAAATACGTCTAGCCGACAATGCTCGTAAATTACTGGCAAATTACTTGGTCGTTAAACTTGCACACGAGGTACTGTGACATTTGCATCACGGGTAATGTAACACATAGTTAGACGAGGATAGAGGATACTAATGAACGAACTTTTTGATTTCTCCTAATAGCCGTTACGGCTATACGGGTGGATAATTCGAAAATTATTTGTACATCTTTATCAGAGCAGTATCCTAAAATAAAATCTTATTCAAACTACACAACTACATATATAATAAATTTACATTCAACATGTTTTTTAATAATATCTATAATTTACTGAGTGATACATATTATTAGAGATGCCGGTGGTTCCTACTGACCGCAACGTGAAACGATATAAACAGTTGGGGCACTAAAATTACAGAAACTGTTATCGGGTATATTACTTACTATGTTTTTTGATGTGCCTATGCCGAAATATAGGACATCCAAAGACAAAAAAAACAAACGACACGGAGCTTTTTATCCAGGAACCTTAAAGATAAACATTATATACCAGAATGTATTCTGTGATATGTATGTTTATCTCTATTATTCTTTATTATATGTACAGTATGCTTAATAAAGTATTGTAACTATAAGTTACACCTGGTCCTAACACAAATACGCTAGCCACTAGCACCACCGTATGTCTCGTTTCGTATATTATAGAAGTATATTTAGTAGCTAATAGACACTTAAACGAATTTATTGCTTACAAGAGATAAGACGTGCTTATCTATCCAACGGAGAAGGATAAATAAGTTTAAATGGCCGGCACGCTGAAGATGAAATGATAAGCTGCACAGATTTGTACAATAAAAATGTACGTCGACTATTTCATTTCTGTTGTGTTTTCATAATTATTCTGTTACAACAGTTCCATTCATTCGCCGCCAGTGACAAGACAAACAATGACACTAAGACAAACAAATGCTCAGCAAAATGTGCAAATAAGTCTGAAATTATGAGGATTGTAATCAAATCTTGTGCTTGTAGGTGACTCAGCGACGCCACAGCCTGATTAAATTAAACGGTTGAGCCGCGATTCCGTCTACTGTGCCGGCAATTTCGTCATAGTGTCCCACGTAAATTATTGTAATCTTGTATTGTTCACACTATCGTCATTCATCGAAATTTAAAACGTGTACCGCCAGTTATGTAGGTACTATGCATAAACTTACGATAGTGTTTTGTTTATGTTTAAGTGCTTTTGTTTCACACCTACCAGTGCTGCAAGTCTGTCTTCAATAACGTTTCAATAGTATTTCGGCGGCCCGATTTTGACATTAGGACTATGGAACCATTGTCATATAGTACCTATAGTAGCCTAAGTATTAACACCACTGAGATGTTATTGAAGTGCAGCCTTGAGTTCCAGTTGAGGAGTTTAAAAGCCGAACATACAGATTGATATATTAAAAAATTTGGTTCTCGGGCTAACGAACTACTGAAGAACAGACATGTTAGCCGGGTTTCTCGATATTTTGCATTTAAAAAATAAAACCTCTTAATCGGAACTCCGTAAAAAAATAAAGTTTGTTTACGAGTCTTTACCTACAAGATTTTAAATTTGAAAAAAAAAAAGAATTTGACCGCGAGCTCTCTCCCCGAACACCTTTCAAGCATACGGATTGCCTCCACACAAAAGTCTTTCAAACGAGACATGAAGAAGCATCTAGCGGGTGGGCAAGCTGTCTCACATTAAGACTTATTTCCGCTTATCATGGTGGACTAAAGTAATTTACCTTCTCTAATACACAAAAAAACAAACTTGAAACGAGAAATATTTGAAAATGTGTTAAAAGTTCAATAACATAGCTCTTGGGCGTCGTAGTAAAAATTAATAATGTACGAGCCTATAACTGATCCTATCTTTCCCGTCGTCAAAATGAGTAATCGCTAGCTGGATGGCATCTACATTTTTTTGGATACGTCCCATTCCTTCATTAATTAAAAGAGAAGTCTTTGAAACCAAATATTAATTAAAACTTGTTAACGGAAACTGGTTATGAGAAAATTACTGATGTATCCTTTTACAATTTATAATCCAAGGTGTACTTTGAAGTTTAACTCTAAAAAAATCAATTTTCGTTACTTAGCTATTATGTATTTCGATACCCGCGTAGTAAAATTAATTAGTAATCAGCGTCCAGGGTCAGAAAACTGAATCGCAAACATTAACCGCGCTTTTATTATGTTTTTTTTATAGATAGCTCGGCAAATTACTCCATCCCACCTGATGTTAAGTGGAAATGGAGTGAAAACAAACGTAGCATCAGTTAGCCTCACTCTGCCGGCCCACAAGGTGCTTTTTCACGCCTCTTTTGAAGGACCCCATATCACAGGAAGGAGGGAAAACGCGTGCTGGTAGACCATCTCAGGTATTCCATCTTTTGGAGGTGCGACAAAGAAACGAGTCACCAAATTTCTTTGTGCGCGATGGGATATTTGAGACAGTGAAGCGGTGACTCCGAAAAGCAGCACGTGTACTCCTATGAAGGAAGGGAGAAGGTGGGATGAGGTCAAAGAGCTCTTCAGAGCACTCGCCATGGTAGAAGCGGTAAAACACGCTGAGTATCGCAACATCTCTACGCAATTGCAGAGATTCGAGAGTATTTGCGACTTCTGCATTGCCGAAAATGCGTTCAGCGCGACGCTGCAATCTGTCCAAGGCATCGAGAAGGTACTTTGCGGAACCGTCCCAGATGTGCGAGCAATACTCCACGCAAGACCGTAGCGACTCGCCGCACTCTGTTCATAATACTGAGTTTTCGTGAGGCTGTTTTGATCACGGTTTCGATGTAGTCTCTTTGGTTCAGATCGCAGCGAATTGTCATACTGTTGATAATGCTCTGCAGGCTTAGAGATGTACCCTGAAGAGTTGGAAGGGGAAGGAATGGTGACATTTTTGTCACAAAACCGCGTTTTGTGTAGCAGGACCTGTCAATTTTACATTCATCAGATCCTCGACAATCGTTTCTCAGCGGCCATCATCATCATCATCATCATAATTTCAGCCCCTTTAACGCCCTTTAACGCCCCTTTAACGCACCAACTTAAAGATACCATGATTTTGACATTTTTCCCATAGTCTTTAAACGATAAAAGTAGAACACTGAGAAACGATTGTGGTTGTTCAAAAATAGCAGAATCGCGGACCTCTGTATTTAACGGCGGAACATCGTTGTCATTCGCGAAACGGGATCTAACGACGAGATCCGTGTAAAGATTTAATTAAATTAACAGCGCCCTTTTATTATGAAGTTGAGTGTCTAGTTACGATCAGACGCGCCTTTGAAATGTTGATGTACTTAACCAATTGTACTGTCGACAGTACGTTTATATTTACTAGCTTTTGCTCGCGGCTTCGCTCTCGTAGGCTACACGACGTGTGATTGTTTTTAATAAAAGCTAAACTTATTAAAGGTACGTTCATGTTAGTTAGTCTGTGGATTAATTAATAAATATTTAATAATTTGATTGATTCATGTTAGTTACTTAAAAATGTCAGATTTCCATACAAACCTTCCACCCCTGTTTCACCCCTCTATGAAAGGTTTTTCGAAAAATACAAAAACACGTCATTCTTTATTTTAGTTGAAAAATCTATAGATCAATTAAAATATTCATTTTGATAGTTATAACTTTGAAAATAGCGATTTCCCCAAAAAAAAACTCTCTTCCCTTTTTTACTCATTTAAAAAAAAAACAAAATTCCTGAGACACGTCATTGATTATTATGCCAATTTTCATGTCTTTTACTTCAAAACTGACGGACTTTCATATAAACTTTTACCCCCTATTTGACCTCCTTAGGGTGTGATTTTCGTAAAATCCTTTATTGGTGGCTGGTTACGTCACTCAATTAACTTACAGTCCAAATTTAATTTAAGTAGCTTCAGCGGTTTAGGCTCGGCGATGATGAAGCAGTCAGGACAAGTCATTAAATGGTTAAAGATTAGGACGCGATCCTATTAAAACTATTAACTAGTGTAGCTAGGAGTTATTTTGTAGTTTAAGAAGAACTAAACTGCAATTTGATCTACAAGGTTAGCCAGAAATTGTGCAAGTTAATAGTATACTAGTTTTCCGGTTTCCATTGCCAATTAAAAGCTTTCAATGGGACCGCGCCTTTGCAATGCATTGTAGAAAGTAAGTGAGACTTTCATATTATTTTGTTTCGTGGCTCTATTTTTTAACAAAAATTACCTTTTTTTAATAAATATTTATGCACATAAAGTAAATCATTGTTTCATATCATTCATCATTGTTTAATTTACATCATCTACAAAATGTATGTTAAGCAATAACTTTCCCTTCTTGAAAAAAATTGAGAACATTTTGAAATAAAACACAAAATCAGAAAATAAAACAAGATTTGAATTTTTTACGAAGATGCGGTTTTAAGAAGCTAAATAAATTTCAAGTTTTGCTATAACCAACCATTAGTTAAATATCACAAACGTTAGGTAACAGTTTAATGTTATTTTAACTTACCAATAATTACTAATTCTTTATACATTTTTTAATAATGAATTATACTTTATAACAACAAAACTTAATCCTACGTTTATACTCACATTAAAGCTTTATTGTCTATAAAAGTAATATGTATAAATCACATTTAAAACATTAGGTGTAATTTAATAACATCTGCTTGGGCAACTTTTGGATTGTTAATTATAAAAGCATAAATCTACGCCAGAAAACTTTAATTATTACAACCAGTCATTTGTGAAAGAGAAAAGGTGTTTATTCAATTATTGTGTTCCAAGAAAAAGCGTATGCGCGCTAAGAATGAAATATGATTAAAATTAAGTGCATTTACGAGTATCTAACTTCCGAACCTCTATGAGATTATAAATGATAAATACTTTTTATATCAAAGTATATTAGTAAATAGTTTTGAATGTCGTCAATGCATGGAAAATATAAATTTGACGGAACGAAAAAAAATATTATTACCTGGTATTAAAACTATTAAAACCACTAGGCAAAATAAAAACTTTTTGGGAGCAAACAAAGACTGAAGTCGGTATAAAATTTTATTTAAGACAAAAAATAAAAGCTATACCATGAATATCATCAAGGCTTATAATAAGAGAAAGAGAGGAAACACCACCGGTAAACTTAGCTATTAAATTAGAAGAAGAACGTCAGTATAATTATATTGTCTTACTAAATTATTGGAGGCACAAAAATCATAACAAAAAAGTACAAAGTTTGCTAAAAACCACATAAATCTCAAACGCTTCAATTGCTATGATCATCTGTGGCATCTACTCGCTACAATTAGTGGGCTATTTCGCAAAAAAGGAGCAAACAAAAGCTGGGTCGGCAATTAACAGTGTTCAAGATTAACCAATAAATCGAGACGAGTGAGATTAGCCGTCACAGACGCTTTGCCGCTTCTACTTAAGTCTGGGAGCTAGGATCTTTTTTAGTCGTAAATAACAGTCGTAAATAACAAATAACAAGAGAAAGTCACATTATCCGAGGGGTTGCCGTAGCTCACAATTCCTATTTAAGATAATTTGAAAATCTTTCAAAATATATAGGTAATTTAGTTAATATTGTTCTTTAGCCATGCATTAAAAAATCATTTTAATATAATTAAAATAATGAAGAGATAGTCTCTAATAAAATATATGGCACTTAAAAAGGTATCGTTAAATACATAAACAAAAACTTTGCGTTAAACTCCAATAAAAGTTTTAATTCAAAATGAAACTTAAATAAACAATATATTTTTCAAGTATTCATTCCCATCTAATTTACACATTTAAATCAGCCAACGAAACATACATTTACGAAACATTTATTACTCGTTGAAGAAAAAAAAGTAGGATTCTAACGACATGTGACATTATCGGATCCAATTTTCTTAAGTAAACGTACTTTCTGAAGACCCTGTCTCCAACCCTACATTGGTAATGACGCCCTATAATCGGTAACATCCTTCCCTTGGTCTTTAAGACCATTCAAAGGCATTTTTATATCTTCATACCATCCCATCATCCTATTTTTAGATGTAATGGAATTGTGTTTATTTGTTGCAGTAATAAAAAGTTCTGATAAAAACAAAACTAATTTTGTATAGTCTTCTTAGTATCTCCATGCGAACCTAAAATTATTTTTAATCATGTAGGTCCTATAAGTTAATATATTTAGGCAACAGATATTATGAATTCGATGAAACTCTTAGCTACACGATGTCTATAATATTACACCAACAGTAACATTTTGAACGCGAAGACATTCTAAGTTGTCAGTTAAAAATACATATAAATCCCCAAATCAAATCTGTACTCTAATTTTGTTCAGCCAAAGTTTCTAAATTTTTTATCAAATAAGATCCTAACATTAAATAATGGGTGTTATTTAAACGTAGCAAAATTCTTATTTTTGTTAGCAAAAAAATATAATCGGTAAGCTAAAACAGCTTGTTGGGTAGCAACTTATGGTCAGCAAATATTTATAAATCAGTCTGCAACTTAAGTATATCATTCTGAACAGCAGTCTTATGCCGCTCCCCCCTTCCGTGACTGGCCTCGCTATGCTGCGTTTCGCTCGGGAAAAATAATAACTTAACCTAACCAACAGTAAGGATTTCTTATGCTGACCGATTGTATAATTCTGCTGACCAAATAATAATTTTGCGTTACAGCTATTTATTTTGTAATACAAATAAATTATTTCCCTTAAATAATTAATAAGAATCCAGAATGTAACATTATAACAAAATAAGTTAAAAAAAACCAATATTTTTCAATATAAATAGAAAATAAAACTAATAGCCACCCGTGCCCTATTTCAGTCAATGTCGATACTCACCATCAATTTCCACGGGCCAGTTTCTTGACATATTCTCATTAACCCGATAACCCTTGACAATTTTTAGATTTCCATCGGATAGGCATCGTGACGGGCCTAATTGACCAACGTATGTATGCAGGCGGAACGGTCGCAAAGGCCCGTCAATGCGATGCCGCGCGCACTTAGACATACGCCTAAAATGTCCTTCCGTGCAAACGGGTTGCAATAGATTAAATAAGGTTGGCGATTTTAAAGTTAAAAGAATTTATATTTTATAATTTTAACTTTTTATACAGTTTTTTTTATTAAGCAAACTAACAGCGTTTCTAAAAGTTGGTCTAGGTATGATCACTAACGTTGAATTACTTTTTGACTGTATCGCCATAGTTTCATACGTGATTATGGCATAAGATAACGGATACTAAAGGGCAAGAAAAATAATCCCTTAAATAGTTTAATAATATTAATATCTAATACCATACACATTACATTTAAGTTATTCGGTTTCATCTGCTTCTGTCAACAAAACATCTTCAATTTAGAATGTTTGCTTTTTACTAAAAAAGCATTTAGAAAAAAGGTCAATACACAAATTAAAAAAAAGTCAAAACTATTTCAAACCCTAAGAGATCATGTACCAATAGAAAATTAGCAACCACCATAATAATATCTACATAGATAAATGTGTTTTATCAGAAAGTAAATAATATTAATCGTAAATCATTAATATCATAATCATTCTGCTCATTCACACGTAATTGGACACATTGTAGGTGCTAAAGTTGCTTAAAAGTCGCTAGCCTTTAAAAACACTTTTTCTTCTACGTAATCGCCTAAGGCTTGTAAGAGTAAAGCATTTATTAATGATTCGCAATAACTTCATCAAACCGATTGCCTGTAGTTACGTGTATTATGATATCAGTGTCTAATATGCACACCCCTATCAATAAAGCTCGCCGCACACTGCCCCCGGTTCATTCCACTCGACTTGTAATTACTACACATTATAACTAGTTTCACTAGTTGACCAAGTCATCGCATAAAAACGTTAGAGAGTGAAAACTGTGCGTTTCCACGTGTTTTCTTATTTATTATAGGAATATTTATTCTTGTTTTTATTGTTATTACATATTTTTGTGTGAAATTTAAACGCTTAGTCAAAATAAAATAACAAAAAAAACTTAGATTTCATTTAAATTTTAGGTAAAGACGATGCTTGTTATAGCAACTATACAAGAACTATGTTTTTTCAGAGGTGAGTGATAAATAAATCTTTGCAACCAAAATATTTCAAAGCCAGTAAAATAACATGGAAAGCAAGGAACATTAATATTCAAGCATTATGTAAACTCATTGCTATACCGCCTTGTAAAATACTATAACGGTCGAGTCGCTTTTCCGATTCTATCACTGTTATTATCTTATCTCCTATCCAGACATTCATATGACTAAAACATAAATTTGATTGTGTAGTTTGTTGTATATCTTAAATCAGTTATAAATACAGGGAATGTTAATTAATAGTGTCACTTTGTTGAACTATTTATTACGCTGAACAGTGATAGATATAGTATTTGTACATTGTGCAGTTGCGTACGGTGAAACAGAATCGAGTGGCAATAAATAAGTTTTAATTAAATTAACTTACTAGTTTCAGTGTGCTTTGGGCGACTAGTGGGTGCGATACAGTTTTCTTGATTTAGTTATCAATTATTGAATCGTTTGGTCGTTTTATTACCGACGCGACGCCTGATCCAATCAAAAAGAGTGTCTTAACTGATCAGATGAAACAAAGATTAAGTAAAAGTTAGACTTGTTTACCAAAACCGGAAAAAAATCATCGAAGGTTTTGCTTAAGTTTCAATGCTTATTGCCACTTAGATGCAGCATTTTTGTGGTGTTTTTTTAAGAAGGCCTTATCAAATCTTTACTTGATAAAATTTATAATCATTTTGTACGTAAGAAAGCAAGAGAATTAGTACAAAATTATTGTAGAATGTGAAATGGAGTCATCGCTTACATCAATCACAAGCTTTACGATACAATATCTTAATCCGAAACATCTACTCAATCTACGTCCGCCTGCGTCTATGCCCAACGCATAACAACCATTGTGGTCTGTCTGACTTATGACAGATCCTCGATGCCGGATGCGATAGGACAATGGACTCGAGTGAGGACTCGATGCCCCGACGTGCTCAGAAGGGGTGATTAGTCCTCATCGGATCCTATTATGTCTAAGAAGTCAGTAATAGGCCGTGAGCACTTGAGGGTTAACGAGCCGATAATTATTGCACAATTAAGTAAAACGTAACTTCGCAACGATGATCGGTTGGCTTGACAAATTTCACACTCTACAAGTGAAATCTATTTGAAAGTTTTGCCTATTGGTTAGTTTGCGAACGATTTAGTTTGGGAGTATTGAAAATACAACAAACTTTGTTTAAACGTTTTACTCAAACATAAATATGAGGTATACATAATATAGGTTAATTTCTGGTAGCATAGTAAGCAAAAATATTTTGGTGTCGCCATTTCGTCTCGCCGTTTCTAAGAAAAACCAGCTGGCTTGGTATACAATTTTTTCATGTTAAATCCTACTTAAATCCTTGTCTTCAAGTAGTCATAGAATATTTGTACTCATTATCACAAAATCTGTTCCCCTTGTTCAGCTCTAGATCAAAGATAGAATAACAAGGATACATAAATTGAAGAAGTTAACTGCGCTGAAATCGTAACAATTACTTCTGATTTAATGGTTGACTACGTAAATAGCAATAACACTTGCGACCACCTTCAATGAATATGTAAATACGAGTGTAAATTCGAATCAGGCGACAGCATAGATATAGTAGATACAAATGCAAATTAAAAATCTACGTGAGCAACTTACCAAATGATCGAACTTAGTTTACGAGACCACACAGTTTGTGTTTCACAATGAGGTTCGAATCCGAAATTAACTATACATTATAGATTCCGTTTCGATTAAATCTTAACTTTGATGTTGCTTTGTATTAAAGGGCGATTAGAAATGCATATATACATCTAAACTATGTCATATTCATCCGGTGTGTGGCGTAACACCGAGAGCAACGAGTAGGAAGTGAATCTGATGAAATATGCACAGCAATGACCACCATACCATTTCCAATAAACGATAGGAAGCATTTTATGATTAATCGTGTCTTTTATTAGCATTCGGGATACAGAGAACTAGAAATAAACCGAGCGATAAATAACACGTGACTCTCCACTATTGTGGCTCTTACGACATGGCCTAAGCGATCCCTCGCGAACTTCAATTTCACAAGCTGTCAGTAACCTTAATACCACAAGAGAACAAATTATGTAAGGAAAGTTGCTCTGAAATCACCTTCGGCATTGTCTAACGGCAACCGGTCCTGCATACGATATGCCACTCCGATATGGGCTTCCAACGAAAATAAAACAATCATAGATAAGGAGTAAATTGTAAATAATGATTGTGGCCACATCATAAACAATTGGCGTCTCTGAATCAATAACTGATAATATGAAAATTGCGTAAGATTGAGTCAGAATACAATTGGATTTGTTTGTTTCGAATTCAATTGTAGCCAGCATGCGATAGACGGTCCGCAACCAATGTACTGTGAATGTTATTCTAGGTTTCATCAATCAACGAATCGGTTACAGATGCTCTGAGTGTGTTCGCGAACATTTGGTACATCAATCAATGTCTGTCTGAGTTTAGTTTGAACCTAGAAACAAATGTGTGTGATACACATTATGCTCTTGTGTCCTTGCAAGCAGAAAAAGTAGAACGAACTATTTGCATAACATAGTTACTATTATACTTAAGAACATTGCAATTTAACAAAAGCTAGCGCTGCCCATTCGTATGCGGTATTCGAGGTACCTACATCTATTTATGCTGACTTTGAACGAATTAGGACTGGAGCCAATAAGGTACACCGTAATGACTCCACTTTGAACAGCTCCAGGTAAATGGACGCAGAGTATCCAAATACGAGCGAGTACAATAAAGATTTGTCGATTGGCCGCCGTGTTCTCAAAAGGACATCGTTCTTGCATTCACCACTTATTACAATACTATTTTGTACGCAACTGGAGCGTCAAACTTTCAAACTGTAGTTCTACTAACGGCTTTCTAACTGCTAAGTCTATTTATAAAAACACACGGGTCAGTCCTGTATAAAAATAATAACAAAAGTAATTCTCCGAAATATAAAACCAAATTACTTATACATTGCTATGTGTTTTTTAAATTGGTGTGTTATCATCAAAATCCACTAGTTAACAATAATATTAGACAACATCACATACATTGTTCTGATCCCAAGGTAAGTAGCTAAAGCACTCGTTTTATGGAAATCAGAAACAACGACGGTACCACAACCACTCAGACCCGACACAATGTCGAAAAGTTCATTTTCGACAATAAAAGGTAGTTACGTTCATGAAACAAAACTATTGTGTACACTATTTCTAACACACCATTATCTTTTGTTCCGTAAAAGTCGTGACGTGACCTATGGTACAAAATCTGCGTAGATAGTGGTCATTCCTCACCCGATATATTATCTAGTCGCGGAAACTTAGCACCATCACGCGCGCCCCGAGCATCTCATGCATGCATTACGTTTACTGAACCATAATAATTCATACTATGTCCCTAAAAGGGTTGTTAGCTTCGCATGCTTCAATAGCCTGTTCACAAGCATGCAAACCTAACGAGTCATCTGATGCACCTATCCTTGATACTTGATCACTGGCTTTCTCACGCGATCAAACCAAAACTGAAATATCGCTAACAAGATGGGCCATGAATAACATCTCTGAAGATCTAGCCTGTACTGCCATTAGCGAAGGATCAGCTTGCCTTTTACGTGAGTTTAAAATTTTATATTTGTTATCATTTCTAAATAACGCACATTGTATTCATGTTTGGATGAGGCTACGTCCAGCTACACGATAAACAACGTCTAATTGTGGGTCATATTTGCTAATAGCTATGGTTTAGACGGACTTTGTATTCTAGCCACGGAGCTAACAAAGCGCGCACGGACAGATAACTGCCCGATATACGTCGGCCGCACTCGCTTCTTACGCACTACGAATGATAACTGTACTGTCTCTACAAGATATCATAAATTTTTCTCATAGAACATGAGTTTTCATTAAATTGCGGTATTATGCTGAGCATGGTAGAGCGCGGCTATCTCCTAACAACCTTGCTTAGTTATATTTACTTTTCAATTTGCAGCATATCGACAGTCACGAATTCACATCAAAAGTATGATTCGAATCTATATTTGTAGGAGTAAATAAAGATGGATTTGTACAAAAAATGATGTCACGCTCCACAAATCAGCTTTGATCCGCCCGTTGGGCAATTGTTTTCTAGTCGTAGATGGCGATTTGTTTGAAGTTCATTCTCGTACTTTCACAAGGAACATACTAGGTAATTTGAAGAATGGATTTCTTTTTCTTAGAACTTTATATACAATACTACGTTTACATATTTGAATTGAATAAGTAAGTAATACATTTTTGGTCACCCATCCGAAAGGCCGGATGGGTGACCAAACATTTATCATCTCGAGCTCCTCCGTGCTTCGGAAGGCACGTAAAGCCGTCGGTCCCGGCTGCATTAGCAGTCATTAACAATCACCAATCCGCAGTGGGCCCGCGTGGTGGTTTATGGCCCGTTCTCCCTATCCATCCATAGGAAAGGCTCGTGCGCCAGCAGTGGGGACATTAAATGAGCTGATGATGATGATAATGAAGTAAGTAAATAGCCTATAACTCGTCCCACTGCAATGCTCCAAAGGCCTCCATCATTGAAATCAAGTCATCACTACAATTGATGGTTAATGGCTCAATGACCACACTTGCCAAATACGGGTTGGTGATCACAAAACCAAGGTATGCAAGGGCTATGCATCGAAAAAGCTGAAACACACTTTGCCCTACCTGGGAATTGAACCTGGGACCTTTGGTTATGGAGCCGAGCACTTTGCTACTCGGCCACCAAGGCTTGAATTGAACAGTTCAAATCAATTCACCTACCATTCAGTTGTACAAATATTCCAATACTAGCTGTGCCAGCGGTTTCATCCGCGTTAATTAGTCATAGCGTGATGTAATATAGCCTATAACCTTCCTCAATAAATGGACTATACAACACAAAAATAATTTTTCAATTCGAACCAGTAGTTCCTGATATTAGCGCGTTCAACCAAACAAACAAACAAACTCTTCAGCTTTCTATTATTAGTAAAGATTTGAAATACCTGGATTATTACCAAGATTGCATACGCTATTATCTTATTAACGAAAAAGTGTCTGCCTTAAGTGCTGTTTCTATTTATGTACCAATACACTTTCCCTCTCGAAGTACTCCAAATGATTCAATGCCCCACAATTTACGAGTGAGTACTGTTCACGCCATCTCCGAAAGAAATTCGTGGAGTAATGACATTAAGATATTTACTGCGTGCACAAGTACACAGGAACCTTTCTTCTTCAGGCTTTAGGGTCACCATAATATTTATATTGTGGCGTCTTAACTTCCTTAAGTATGAACGAAGAGTTAAAAAATGTATTCCTACTTTTGTTGGGAACAAGAAGTTCTAGTCACCTCTTTTATCTTTTATAATCCGTAAAGGTGTATTTACATATAAAAGCAATTTACAGATTAGTTCATGAAAATATAGTTTTCTCTTAAAAATACTATACAAAACTATCATGTCAATACAACCGCAAAATTCCAAAGACTATTGTAGAAGACACAGACATTTCAGTTCCAAAACTTTCAGTGAAATGCACCGTCACTTCTAATTTCTATTATCATTCATCATCATCATACAGAAAATAAATGTTGTTTATTTATGTATTACTTGTTAGAAATATTACTTTGACACTGGCTAAATGTGCTAATCGCACGAAGCCATCAAGAAAATGAAACAAAAAAATGCACCGTCAAAAGACCTACCATGAAACAAATGAAGTAGAAAGAACAAACCGTTCTACAATCGAACTCGCTTTTAACTTTGAACTTCTTGTCACTCAGCCAAATGGATCGTAAAAACTTATTGGTGCCTAATAACTGGTAACCCTACCTTATAGACATCGTCGCGTCGTTTATGATAATTTATTCGCATTTCAATGAGACGCCTGTAAAATGGCATTATGCATTATCATGTCTTATATTGTATTTATGTACTTACCTACTTAACTGTGACGGTTAGACATTTTTTCTACTATTGCTTTTACTGTTATTGCGTATAGATTATCGAAATGTTATAACTCTCAAACTCGTTTGCCGTTCAATTTTATTGGGTTTTATGACGTCTGCAGACGTATGAATTGGTAAAGAAAATTGGAATATTGTTTATAAGATTTGTAAATTTTGTGAGAGTACGAAGAAATAATTAATGCACTTCGTAGTATATAATTAATATAATTAATAAATAATTATTTCACTTCACGTTGTTTGATATTCCTATATACTTTAGACAACTCACTTTTCTTACTCTCACTTCTCACTATATGTAAGAACTATATTGTACGCAGTTAAACAATAAAAAATATTTCTATTTCTATTTTATAAAGTGTTCAAAGAGTTTTAAAGTGCTATAAAACACGTCCTTCTATAGCAAAAACCAAAAAAATAAAATAGTTGACAACTCTTTTACTATCTCAGAAGACGAATGGTAACTTTTGCTATAAATGCTCTATGGATAAATGAAAATAATATCTTCACAAAACTTACTACACCAGTAGCCCTAAAGTAGATCTAGTCCCTTACGCCGTACAATCTTTCCGAGGGATCGAACCTTGTGCCTTAATATTTCCAACGGTACATTCAGCCGTTAACAGGAGCCCCGTTTGTTCCCACGCAACACGTGCTCGCATTTCGTAATATGCACATATATATACATTATACATACACATATTTATGATGGACGAAGGTAGCCTGAATAGGAATTGTTTAATATGTCTCATAAAGTTATCTGGTTTTGTCTAAACTATTTGTTGGACGCTAATCCAGTATACATTTTAGGTGCTTTGCACATACAACAGTAATCAGATTTTATACACCTTAACCTCACATTTATTTTCTCCTTCTTACGACGTTGAGTAAGATGTAAAGAAGCTTTGCAAGTCGGCAAGGCGAGAACAGCTAGTGAGGAAAAATTCATTCTGCTCCTCTAGCTAACTTTGAATATCGACTTCGCTTTTGGACATCAGATGTAGCGGAGTTGATGACCATTGGATCTGAAATGGAATGTTGCAGATCCTCCGTAATATTCATCATCACACAATAGTCATGTCAATGTCATTCGCTAGAAGTACGCGCTTGACGAGGCGAGGAGCTCGATGACGCAGTGGTTAACGCGCCCGGTCTGCGAGTGTTGAGGTTGAGAAACTTTCGCAAAGGCCGGTGATCGGATGGGTGACCAAAAATGTATCATCTCCGTGCTTCGGAAGGCACGGAAAGCTGTTAGTCCCGGCTACATTAGCAGTCGTTAACAACCACCAATCTGCAAAGGGCCCGCGTGGTGGTTTATGGGTCTGTTCTTCCTATCCATCCATAGGGAAGGCTCGTACCCCAGCAGTGGGGTCTTAAAATGAGCTGATTATGAAGATGATGATGACGCGAATAATAGTTATTTGTTATACAAGAGTGCAAAGTTGTTTTTTAACCGCGTGCTCAATTTTGATGACCGAGCAAGCGAAGGATTCTAAAATTGAATCACGAGCGCAGCGAGTGATTCAAAAATTAGAATTCTGAGCGTTAGCGAGGGAATCAAAAGAGCACCAGGTGAAAAATCTTTGCACTCGAGTGCAACACCTAACTTTTCATCCCACCTCAGCGAGGAAATGACTAAATGCAAAAAAACATTTACAATCACAAGATACTTTTATTTCAGTTTAGGTATTAACTACTACATTATGAAAGGTAAGTATTACAGAATAATCTTTAAATTATAACAAACAATACTTAGGTATAATTAAGAAAAATTGAAAGTAACGTTGCTACAGTTACTAAGTGTAATATTTTTGTTAGGTACTGTAATGTTGGTGTTAGTAACTTGTGTACTGTAACACCCCGCTGGGTCGTTACTTAAGGAACGGGGGGTTGTATCGAATAATAATGCTTTATAGCTTTAAATATTTATATTACTTTCAACAGGAAATAATAACAATCTATTCGTCGTCGCGACCCGTCACCGAGTCCGCGATGTTCTTCTTTTTTCTCTTCTACTATATTTTAATGCAGGCCACGGTGGCTGCCAGTAAGTATGCCCGAGCAAGGAGTCTCGGTTGCTACAGTACTGATAAATTGGGCACCATGGAGGTAGAAGCAAATAGGTTTAATGATGTTTTGAATTCATAAACTTAGTGCACACGATGTTCTAAATTCAATTTACTTTATCCTCTAGCGGATAAAAATGGCTTTTGCACTCAGATATCGAAAAGCAAAAATACTCTTTCCGAGATGGTGGGATGAAAATTATTTTTCATCCCCCTTCATTAAACTTAAACTTCATTAAACCTATTTACTTCTACCTCCATGGTGCCGAATTTATCAGTATACAAGTCACTAACACCAACATTACAGTACCTACAACAAAAATATTACACTCAACTTAAGTAACTGTAGCAACGTTACTTTCAATTTTTCTTAATTATACCTAAGTATTATTTGTTATAATTTAAAGATTATTCTGTAATACTTACCTATTATAATGTAGTAGTTAATACCTAAACTGAAATAAAAGTATCTTGTGATTGTAAATGTTTTTTTTGCATTTAGTCATTTCCTCGCTGAGGTGGGATGAAAAGTTACGTGTTGCACTCGAGTGCAAAGATTTTTCACCTCGTGTTCTTTTGATTCCCTTGCTAACGCTCAGGATTCTAATTTTTTAATCACTCGCTGCGCTCGTAATTCAATTTTAGAATCCTTCGCTTGCTCGGTCATAAAAATTGAGCACGTGATTAAAAAGCAACTTTGCACTCTTGTACATATAACAAATAACTAATATTTAACGTAGGTAACCTTTAACCTTTTTTCCTTTACCTATTTTAAATTTCTTCATTAACAACGCAACGTAGTCTACTTCAACAAGTTTCAAGAATAGTCGATCAAATTTGTAAAAAACCTTTTTACGTCTTAACACTATTAAATCATATATACTCATTAAAATTTAAACTTAATTGAACATTGAACAGGTATCTTAGGAATATATCCGTATAGTAAAAAAAAGCCTCCGTCAAATTATCGGATCGTTGATCTGACAACTAAAGTCAATAGGTATTACGAAATGTAATCGAGTTAAGGTATTTCTGAACATGTAATTATAAAAGATGACTCCGCAGATGCTGGTAACAAAAAGTTGTGGCTAAATATTTTGGTACGGATAATAGCTTTTGTGTATATTGCATTGAAAAAGTATATCGAAACTTATTTTGACACGTACGAGGTTATCAAACCTCCAAAAGTGGGTAGATGAGAAATATATCAACATTTTAACATTGGTAATTTATAACTTTTTAAACTATCTGGTCACTGGTGGTTACATTAGAATAAATATTATTAACCATGTTTTTTGTTGTGTTTGAGTATCCGATATTTCGACACAGTTGCATGCGCCATGATCACGGATGTACATCCGTGTACATCCGTTAATAATATTTATTCTAATTGGTCATTTATCTTACTATTTTGGTCGTTTTAGTTCAATATGTGTGAAATCACCTTCTCATAGCAATATGTATGGTAACATACGAGTACACCTTGTTAGTGCTGATCACTTAGTATTCATAAAGTTTAATTTACATAATATTACACTATTAAAATTATGTAAGAGCAAGGCCTCCTGATATAGGCAAAAAATGTTGCTAAAATACATGGACTCAACCACTGTACTGTTTTATATCAAATCAAATCAAATCAAATCAAAATATTTATGCAGTTTTAAATTAAAAGTAATAAACAAAAATAAAATATAAAATATAGAAGCGAAACTGTAAAGGACCCCACTCAGCACATGTTGCAGCATGAACACCTGTTAAATGAACCTACGTTTAAATGAACAAACTGTTATCATAGTTAACCTAACTTATCCAGTTTAGTGGACCTTATCACTTAAACTACTACGCAGGAACTAAGGATCAACGCTTACCAAGTGTAATGATCAACCACAAAAAGTTGCGGCAAACCAAAATCGTTCATAATTTAAAATTCGTGTCGAGGTAGCAGATCAGCAAAAATGACGACAAAATTCTTTTGCAAGCTCAAAAAAGACCACAGGCTTAAATATTGAAGTTCAATTGTTTCGAGAGCACAGGTTCTCCAAATAGAAAAATCTTATATTCACCATTGACCCTTAGTCCTATGTAACCTCCTTTCTTTCTTACTTAATTCTTATGTTTACTTTTACCTACTTACCTTCTTGAGGAACTCGATAGCGTAATCACTGTTTGCGGTGTTCGGGTTGCAATCTTGCAAGTTGCAACCTTTGCCAATACTGGGTTGGTGACCAAGTTCAGTTGTCTTGAGCTCCTCCATGCTGCAGAAGGCACGCTCAATCGTTGGTGCCTGTAATTGTCGTAAGATGGCAGCCGTTAAAACTCACCAACCCACGACAAAAGTGGTGGACTCCAGCATTTTCCAAATTTCCCAATGTAGAAATCCAAAGTCCAGCATTGAAATGTTTAAACGCTGATGATGATGTTAATATCACCCTTCAGTTATTTTAACTAAACCATGGACTTATACCGGCATAAGTGACTGTGTCAGTAGTAAAACGTCACATTGCTAGGGATATTCTCAAAAATTTAAATTTAAAGAAAAATATGATTACTTACATATAATTTTACGCAAATATGTTGCAAACAAGTTACAATTTAAAAAAAGACAAAGTGTATGGCTTATAAAGTAAAAAGTAGATAGTGTTGATAAATTTCGGCGAGTTGGATTGAGCCACAATAGCATAGTTGGCAGTGCACCTGACCCGACATGTGATGGGGTGCGGGTTCGAACCCCGCTCATGAATTTTTTCAACACATTTTCAAAAAAAATTGTTGCTGTTAAGGCGAAGCGTAACATACCGTTTTGCTTAATGTACCTAAATAAAATATTACTTACTTGTATTTTTAAGTAGATTTTCTTACAAACCAACATTGAAAATTTGTCTGTTGGTTCTAGTAAAGCTTAGCTATAAATCTCGTGATTGCCCTGACAAATATTCCACGGTTGTAGCAAAATGGTTAGTTGGGTCGACTGTCGGCGGATAATCCCATAATCCTGGTTTATATTGTAAGATAGCACCACGCAGTGGCACAGCCTTGCTGATGGTGTGACCTGACTAGTTGATAGTCACTTGGAAAATTGCTGTAAAAGCTTACAAGTGGAGAGCATGGTATAGTAAAAGTAGCTCTACTACGAAGTATATTTGGAGTTATGGCCGGTTACACCCATGTATTATTGCTCATGTAGGAAGGTCCGAGTTCAGATACAATATAAGTAAGAGAAGCTCGATGGCGCAGTGGTTAACGCGCCCGATCTGCAATTGCTAAAGTTAAGCAACTTCCCCAAAGGCCGGTCATCAGATGGGTGACCAAAAAATCATCTCGAGCTCCTCCGTGCTTCGGAAGGCACGTAAAGGTGTTAGTCCCGACTACGGTTGCATAAGCAGTCGTTAATAACCACCAATCCGCACTGGGCCCGCGTGGTGGTTTATGGCCCGTTCGTCCTATCCATCCATAGGGAAGGTTCGTGCCCCAGCAGTGGGGACATAGAGCTGTTTGTGTGGTAGTGATAAGTAGTTCTGTGGTTCAGATGTGGGACAATTATAGGCCAATGGCGATAACAATGGTTTATCCTTATCATATCTACTTATGTAGGTAAGTACTAGATTCAACAACTCCGGTATTTGTTAAATTAGAAAAGCTACGAATACGAACGGAGTATTATACGGATCCGACTCACAGCCAGTATCCGGATTGCCTGCATCCGACGTGATTGCCTACTTGAGCGGACGCTACGAACGTCTGGAGGATAAACTTCTGAAAATTCCCTTACTACTGATTTTCAAAGTAAAACTAGACTTTTAATAGCATCCAACAATCATTTGTGATTGTCTAGCACTATTGCAAATAATATATACATGCATTTTAGAAGACAAAAGCGATTTGTAAAAAGCAATTTTGGTGTGTATGTAGGCGCTTTGTAGAGGAGGCGTTAGTACAACAAACGTGGAGTTTATGAACGTATATAGGTACGAGTTTGATATACTAAAATAAGTTTGAGGAAAACATACCAAAGCCGATTGATTATACAGCGACAGCAAAAACATCAAAACAAAAGACAGTTGACATTTTAAAAGTAGCAAAAAGTATTTACCTTTTTTCACCCGAGTTCTTCCCGTACTAACACGTGTTGTGAGACTCCATTTTATTTACTATCTACCGTATAATAATAATTGTACCCTTACTACTAATAATAAAAATTACTTGAAATTGACTAAATGCTAAACGCGAAGCCATTAATTAATTAAGATAAGTAATTAATTAAAAGTATTTACTCATTAACACGTGTGGAGATGACTGTCATCATATCTATAAGAATTATAGATATAGGTAGGTACCATAGGTCATATAAAACGGAAATATTTAATAGATTTTATGTTTGAACCTTGAAAATCATTTTACTTTTTTATAGTCTTCATTCACCCTAAACCTACCATAAAGACATAATAAATTGTTACACGTCAAGCAAAAAGTATTTTATAATCATAATAATTGGCCATAAAAACCAGCAACTATTACGTATACCGGTACATGAGAAAACAATTTATTAATCATAGACAATTTCATAGCAGAATGTCTAGTGCGATAGTTGCGCGGACTCCCACGGTCTTAGGTAATACCAATAATTTTTATGAAACAACATCACAATTAGAAGTAAAATGTTGTGATATGATTCAATAACTTCAAGAATGTGTAAATATATATTCATGTGACTTTGTTTTGTTTTTGTTATTGTTACGGAAAGCTTTACTTATTTGTTTTGGTTACCACTTTTGGTATGCATATATTGGAACGTCATCTCATCATCATCATCATCATCACCATCAGCTCATTTTTGTCCCCACTGCTGGGACACGAGTCTTCCCTGTGGATGGATAGGGAGAATAGGCCATAAACCACCACGCGGGCCCATTGCGGGTTGGTGGTTGTTAACGACTGCTAATGCAGCCGGGACCCACGGCTTTACGTGCCTTCCGAAGCACGGAGGAGCTCGAGATGATACAGTTTTGGTCATCCATCCGACAACTGGCCTTTGCGAAAGTTGTAAGCCTCAGCACTCGCAGACCGGGCGCGTTAACCACTGCGCCATCGAGCTCCTGAACGTCATCTGTGATAGGGGAAATATTTTCTTATAATTCGTCGCTACTGTAAAGAAAGGGAGAATAAGGTTAAGTATCCCACCGTAAGAAGTAATGCAGTGATATTGGTAAAAGAAAAGCTATAATTACAGCTATAACTGAATATAAATAATTGACGGATTATTTAAAATTGTGTGCGCTTAGACAACCGTGAGACATTTTGACCACCTACAATTTGATCCTTATTTATGATTTTACTAGAGTTGTTAGTTATTGTTAGTTTCTTAAGCGCAGAAACGTAATGAATGGCACAAACTTTGGAAAGCGGATACCAAGCAAAATGTGAAGTCGGGCTGTGTGTGATGGTGAATATAATTTAGTAGCTCAAATTAACAGCTAAAAAGTCACACCATAACCTCATCAGTACCTTTAAAGTTAAACTTCAATACGTAAACGGTTTTAAGTCGAAAAACTTTTGAACCTACCACTGACCAACGTTTACAGCCTGAGACTGCTGACCTCAAAAATTTCGTAACAAACAAAGTAGTTCATAATGCCCACACCGCGACCAATAACCATAAATTAATATCTCGAAAGACGTTCCGAAGGTGTTATGCAAACTCACTAAGGGAACAATACAGCCTCCCATGCTATTTGTGCCGCTAAATGATTAGCTAATGACGCAAATAGGTCAATAGGCTTGACCGTCTTGTTAGCACTGATGAACAATAAGCCCTGTGGTACTCTCGCGGGCACATTAAGCGATCAGTCAAGATTAAGCAACGAGTACACCTTAAAATAGCCAAACAGCACGACTACTCCAAATTAAAAGTGTATGCCTTATCGTCTCGACCCACTTTGAGGAAACAACAGTGGTTTTTCAATTAAACCGTTTTGTTAGTTTTACTATTTGTCCCAAATGCTTTATTTAATCATATCTTTGGAAAGTTATGATGAAGCTGGAGATAAGCAACTGACTGAAATTGATTACCTTGGATAATTATGTTCTACGAAAGATTCAATCAAGCGGTTTTCTTACTTCTATTAGTTTCTTTTTGTGTACTTCAAAGAAAGCTAGAGAATCGTTTTTATGCCATTTTATGTAAGTGTTACAATCCTTTAACCTCAACACGTGTTAACATATACTTTGTTATGTTTATGGCAACTTATGTATAAAGTATGTAACGATTCTATTTTGTTTATAATAC
Source organism: Eudonia mercurella (assembly GCA_963082485.1). Lineage (NCBI taxonomy): Eukaryota > Metazoa > Arthropoda > Insecta > Lepidoptera > Crambidae > Eudonia > Eudonia mercurella. The sequence continues at coordinate 14,465,896 of OY720032.1, read as the reverse complement.
ACCCTGAAATGTACTACATAACCTGGTCCATTTTCACCAAACATGAAATCTGGTTCAGGGGGTTACAAGCTAAACGGAGGGGAAGGAATTATATTTTTTAATCTGATTTTCACCGTTTAGCGGCTGGCCGGGGTCGAGTAAGCGCCTTACAGACCACTTGACCGCAATTGTGGCCGTCGGTCGTCGTGAATTCAGACCGGCACACAAGATTTATTAGGCTGTAGGTAATTTGTGTTACATGACTAACGATGCAGCTAAGGAATGCCAGAGTATGATTAACAATGAAACGTTTTAGACAAAACGAAGCCAAAAACAAAATCACAATTTTTTTCTATTATCGCACTACCAATACAATACTGTTCAACTTAAAATATATCGATATTTGAGATTTTACCGTAATCTAATAACAGTACGATTTAATCTCAAATATCAGTATATGTTAAGTTAGAACAGTATTGTATTGGTAGTGCGAATATGCTCATTTGAACCTAAAATTAACATGAATTCTATGAAAGACAAAAAATATATGAATGGATAAAAGTTCTTGGCATACTTACTGTTTCTAGTGATGCTGATGAGACAACCGCTCGAAGAATATGATGTCCCAGGTTCTATTACCAACACGGGAAACATCGTTTTCTTTATAGTTGGTAAGAAAGCAGTTCTAAGTCCTTATCTTATCTTATCTTAGTCTGTCGCTATATCAACAATGTCAGTAGCATTGTTGTGTTTCGACAGTTAAGAGATAAGACTGCGGCTGATTCTCGGTGAAGTTCAATTCAATCTTCATCACTTACGATCAGTTGTGATGAAAGACAAGTGCGTTGTCGTTGTTAAGAGTAAAAAATGCAAAGCTTGGTAAAAGTTTTGGTAAAAACTGATTTCTTCTTTTTCTTTTTATTTAACTTAGTCGAAAACGTGCAAACGGCCTGGCTCAAGGTAAACAGAAGTCGCAGCTTTTTGGGCGATGCAGCAACATGGCACAGATTAAGTATAAAGTTACTACACCATGGTTCTAAAACAAGTGTGTTATCGACTCAGAGGCCATAGTTTTCTACATAGCCTCTGAACCGTTCCTAATAACCCATATTTTAAATGAAATTACATAGACAGATGAAGAGAAAGTGAACAGACAAAGTTGCACGCAAAATAAAAAAGAGATTAAGTATCATTTTATTAGAATTCGGTACACACAATAAAACAAAAAACGATAAACAAACAGCACTGCCTTTAATATCGCAAGTAATAAAACTTGAATGCTTTATACAGAGCACAACCTTTTGTACAAATGGAGAGTAGAGATCACCACACAAGAGGATCGTATATCACTTTTGAAAGTTGACACGCATTATACTTCTGTTGGAATAATGGAACGCGGATTAAACTTGCATCCTTTTTATTTACAATCTTCTATATAAATATAAAGGAAACGCTGTTCGTTGATGAAAGGCTGAACAGATTTGGGTGAAAGCACATAGACAAACTATGACTAGGACTAGAGCACAGGATACTTTTAATCCAGGTAACAGGTTACTGCGAGATAGTGTATTCAATAACAAGTTCATAATAAATTACAAAAATAAAGAACTTAGTAGTTACTTATTGTGAAGACATGATAATGTTCTTTCATAAGCTTACTCAACCATATGAAATACATACAGTAAATATTTGTATATCACTGGAGTAGATAGAATGTAGTGTGTAGCTATTTTGTAATCTACGACTTTTTCAACATCTACTTTACTGGCTTCTTAATTAGGTTTAACACCTACGTTAATTTGCCAGCTATTTTAAAGCACACTTAAGGAGGATTATTTACAACGTCAGAAGTGGCTCTCCGTTGAACCCAATCCATTTACTAATAGCATTAAAGAGGATTTTACCGCAAAAGGTTTCTCTTGGAGCTAAGTATGCAATTGGTTTAATTAAAATAAGCTCAAGATTAACTGAGCCGACTACACTACGCATTTTACGAAAGTGCGAAGTGCCAAAGGAACATAAATGTTAATAAACGTATAATGAAATAGAAATATAAACAAATGCAATTTAATGTTAGTAAAGGGTGAACAACAAAAAATAAGTAACATAAATATAAAATTAAATATACACCATTATATCTCAAAGTACAATAAAGGAAAGACGTTAGATTAACATAACAATTTTCTCTATTAAATAGAAAACTTAATAACAATCACAACAAAGGAAGCTATACAGTCTAACTATGCACCGCAATCCATACCTTACTGCACATCAAAAGGACCTTCAAGGTTTAATCTCAGCTTGGGTGTAAGCATCGAGCCAAGCGAAAATGGAGGAATAGTGACAGATTTGCACAACACAAAGCTAGGAAGATAGCAGGCAGCGGTGCCATCCGGCGACTAAGCTGATTTAGTGTGGTTCAACAAAGCGTCTGCTTACAATAAAAGATACCAACGCTGAGGATTAAAATAATTCAGACTTCTACTGCAAACGTGCACTCTGTGAGCCGCACCAGTGATTAAATATAACCCTCCGGAGATTTATAAGTGTTTATTTCTGGAATAGAACTGTAGAGAGGCATCGCCGCTTTTGTGGTTGGCCTTAATAAATGTTGTTTGTCGTAAGGAGAATGTATTGTTACATGGAAGTGGGCATGAAAAATTTATAGTGATACCTGGGAATAACAGCAATTCTGTACGCCAGTGAGCCCTTTATATAATGTTTTATTCATTTGGGTGTCGTTAGCAAGGAGCTTACACGATTTTGTAAGACGTAAATAAACTTTTTAATTCAATTAAACATAGGTGTGGCTAAGATAGTCGAGGCTAATAATTATTTACCAAAGTCCTTAATCATTTACGTGTTGCTAAATAATGCAATGTACAAATTAATTAGCTACATTCCACCAGTAGATAATGCAAATCAAATTCCTATGCATATTAAAACAATTTACAGCCAGTGAGAACTACAATTCTAATCTCATTGAAACAATTTCTAATCAAACTGTAACCGGATAAGAGTAAAAATTTACTGGCAGCCATAAATTAGTAGCAACGTAATTTGTCAGTAGTACAAAGAGTTCAATCTGCAGTTGGGATTAAGTTCCAATAAATCATAGGCGCAGTTGTGCTGCAGCGGGCGGGCACACCACCGACATTACGAAACGACAACTATTACAATGATTAGAACAAGGCCCGGCTGAATGGCAGGCCCTAATTAACTGTCAAGTAATTCGACATTATTGCTTATTAGGCCGACCGAATTCTGGGGGGCTTTCGTCCAGCATTTAACCGGTAACGATATTCCAAGTATGAGTAAAGATATACATAACCGATCGCTTGGCCATTAGCGCATCGGCAGCGCTTCCAGCAAGCTATCCATAGATGCAGCAGACAACGACGATCACATCGCGTTCGCACGCATATTACCGGCGCTGGCGCAGCGAGGCCGCGGGCGATACAGCGGCCTAACAGTACCCCGCGTGATTAGACGCCACACGATAGCGCCCATTGTCGGTACACGATCGCCTGTTGTACGTCTTGAAATTGCGGAAATGGACACGGCTCGCACCCACTCCGCTAGCGGGACATTTCAATTGCGCTCCTACCCGGTGGGCAAATATCTCTAATGGAATAGAATTGTCCTTGCGCCAGGCCACGCGGAATTCATTAACGTTGCAGCTAGTCCTCAGAGATTTACACAACCTGTAACAGAGTTAACGCGAAAGCTCAAGCGCCGCAATTACTTTAACGATTTCAGAACATGCAATTTGCTGTCTAAGTCTAATCACTTTAAATTTTCCCTCGACCGCGCTTATATTTTTTGACTTTCCCTATAAAGTTAGAATTGTCTTTCAAAATATCGGATTCCCGTTGCAGAACTGGCGGAGTGATATTTCAAAAGTCAACCTTATCAGAAACATCAGGCTGTCGCTTATCGTTAATGGTAATCGAACTCACACTTGTCGACTCTCCCGTTGAGTAATTTATTACGATCTCATAGCAGTTAAAGACTATTCCACATCTTAAAATTGTGGTCGATAGTCGTAAAAGTGTGACGTGGAGACATTAGTAAGTGTCGAAGTGTCCTTGTTTACGAGGTGCCTAATGAGAAATGCCATCGGGTGAGAACTGGTGCGTGACTAACAAATACCCGGTCCTTTAACTCAACAGGCAAGAGTTACTTGGTCAGATGATATATTGAATAAGGGCTCCGGAAAGCAATTTCGTTTGGACGTTATTACGCACTTATTTTTCTGTGTTTTATCTAGATACGTATCCGTTGCTTTAAGGATCGTGAGTTGGTGCATTTGCGAGTGATTTTGTGGTACTTCTGTATAGTTCGCAAGTCTATCTTAAAGAAGATAAAGGTATACGGGTAAAGCTTCGAGGAATTATGTAGCAAGGTTGGAGCCTGAGGTGGGCGATTGCTCAATTGTCTCTTCGAAGCCCGCGACGGAGCGGGAATGGTCCGCAATCGATATCGCTGGGAACAGTCATATCTCAACGCCGACACTTGAATGTGAATTTGCTTTTGCTATAAATAGCTTCGTCCTATCTCTACAAGCAAATTCGAAATGAAATGTCTATATTTACTTCAAACATTTCTAACAGCTATGTTACTGCAATATTTAAAAATTTCGAAATTGAAACTTCGTAACTGTTATCCTCGCAGGTATCAACCCATTTTCTAGTGAGACAAAATAAAACTAAAATATTTACACTCGAACGCAATCAACAAAAACTCCCACACCATCAAGAACAATCAATCTTCGGAACTCTGAAAGGAGCCTCAATCAAAACAAAATACGAAGAAGCAGAGACCGGATAAAGGGTCCTATAAATCATAAAATCAAGCCTCTATTGAAGACGGTTTATTTGGGCGAGAAAAAATTTGACCCTGCGCTTCTTTGAGCATTGTTAGCCATGGAGCGGAGGCCCGAGGGTGCATCTCCAATTTGTCCAGTATTCGAAATAATCAACGCACAAACGTTATTTATTGCCTCATTAAAAATTCGATAATCACCCTTTTTGCTTTTTTGGGTAACCGAACACGCTATCGTCGTGTTCTTAGTGCGTTTTATACGATGCGTAGGACGTTTATAATTGGATATCACTTTACCAAACTGCGTTAACGAAGCTTTAATAACAGTTACAATTCAAATCATATAGATTCATTTCGCATTAACTCCTACTTTCAGTGTAATTAAATAGTGCTATAATTTTTCTATCACATACTCGTATGTTCAACTAGTCCGATGCGATGTCTAAACTATTGAATTTTGTGAGAAAACCGAGTATATCAATTTGATCGTGAGCGAAGCGGGATTTTAATAGAGTATTGTGGTTAGATTGCACGAGACTGAATTTTAATGCAAGCCAAGACATCACCGGAGCATGTATTGTTTTATTATGGTACGGTGTTATCGGGGGAGCGACTCACGCGCACGCTTCCGCGTCCTAGCGAGCACTCGATTAACCTATGCTCTGACGCCAGCGCCTGACAGTGCCTGGCCAACCTGACCCCACTCAATTACATTTTTACCCTACAGACAGGTACAATGGGCCCTTGATTGATTTACATCGCGTCTACCTGCCGAACAGGAATTTGCTTTTAGTAACGCCCATCTTGGTAGATTTACTCCAATGGTGATTTACTATAAATAGCACGTGTCATATTGACGAGTATCCATTGTGAAGTTGGACGTTCAGACATTTCGACAACATTTAAAATGAAGACTCAATTATAGCTTAGGTTAATTTCAAAGAGGGCGTGTCGTAGCTTAGCATTGACTAATATCCTATTATTGACTAATCTTTACGTGGCATTTCATTTTTATTCTACGTTTAGTTTGTGGGCTTACGCTGAATTTATCTAGTTCCATTTGTTTGAGTAAAAACTTTTATAGCTGTAACTGCAAGCCTCTAAATAACATACTTGTCTTCTATTCTTGAAACTGTTTTAGAAAGGGTTCCACAAAGCGTTTTTATCACACGTAATATGCAAATGCGCTTTGTGAATTTACGTATATGTTGTTCGTTAGAAAAGCTCTATTCTTAGGAAATTCGTAAACGGTCGCATACGGGCATTCTTATCAAATGTTATATGCAAAGCTCGCTCTGATCTAGCAAGTGGACTTGCTTCAATCTCGACAAAACATTCGAGGTTAGAGGGCGCGATTCTTACATCGTTCTTAGAATCCAACAGGCCGTTACAGCGTGCGCTCCATATTCAGCCATATCTGAGATAAGTTTATGGTGATTCGATACCATTCACTTCGAAATTGGCGTTTAGCGTTCAAGTGCCAACTTTGTTCCGGATCGGATTGGAGCCGATCTTTTATCGCACTTTCTGAGAATAGTGGCACGCTGTTGTCGAATTAGATTAACGCGGTACAGTTTGGATGTCAAAAGGGAAACGACATGCGATCATCTTTTTTTATTGCCGCAAGCATAACCAAGCATAATTAAATACTTTATTACTTTATTATATACTATATTATAACGGCCAGAGATAACAATAAAATTATACAATCTGTAATTTTTCTTTAGATAAAACAAAACATTAATTTTTATTCAGTATAAAGTAGGCTTCATAAACTTGTACCCAGGAGAAGCCGCATTAACTCGAGTAGGGCTCTTTCTTTATCTGGTTTTTTGTTACAGTGCAAAATACAAGTTTGGCATTCCTAAAAATCATGAGAATATTTTCTCATGCACATACTATCTGAGGAGCTCGATGGCGCAGTGGTTAACGCGCCCGGTCTGCAAGTGCTGAGGTTAAGCAACTTTCGCAAGGGCCGGTCATCGGATTGGTGACCAAAACTTTATCATTTCGAGCTCCTCCGTGCTTCGGAAGGTACCAATCCGCACCGGGCCCGCGTGGTGGTTTATGGCCCGTTCCTTCTATCCATCCATAGGGAAGACTCGTGCCCCAGCAGTGGGGACATAAAATGAGCTGATGATGATGATGATGATGATGATGATGATACTATCTTTGTAAAACTATACTCAAACATTTATATTATATTGAATTTTGCAATCACAATGCTTTAAATAGTTACAAGATAAAATTTTACTAGAAGAAACCAACCAGCCCCAGGAAGCTCAAGTGAGTTCTGGGGTCTCGTTAGCTCAGCGGTCAGACCATTGGACCGGTTATCTAAAGGTTGTAGGTTCGTTTCCTACTCGAGCTTCCTATATAAATAAAATATCAAATTTTATATTATACTCAAAATTTTTTTTAGCTAGACTTTAATATTTTAATTAATAACAACTTTTGTACGTGACCATTTTGGACAAACATTTTTAATTTAGCAGAGACACATTTGACAATTCTCTCCCTTTTGGTTATAATTATTAGTAAATTCTTTCCTTATCACGATTGAAAGTAAATTGATTTACGTACCTACGGTCAAACTAAAAAAATACAAGTAAAGCAAACCATTGCATGAAACGATACGCAGCGGGGAGCATATCCAACATCCTAGGCTAGGTAATAAATTTTTCACGGCTAGTTCATACTGTGCTAGAAGTCAGTCATCGCATCGATCATCGAGTAATTCTTTACGGTAGTCTCATAACTGTAATTCTTATAAAAGCGCTAAATAAAATGGTAATGTGGCTGAGTAGCTTTTGTGTGTAGTAGTTCTAGTAGTTAATTACTAGATTCTAAACTGTCAACGATTCTAAAACGAAAACGATTTTAAATAAATTTTCACATCTTTAGACGTATAAAAATGTTTTAGAATATCTCTTTTTAATTTTAATTTTGAATACTAATTTAAACACAACTAAATGGCCCACCTTGGGACTAGTAAAATTTTGTTTACTGAACTTGGAATTATAATTTATAACATTCTTCAATAATATATTAAAAAGAAAGTTATACGAACCATATTGTATAACTTCTACTATTAAAGAATTATTAAATCAAAGTTGAACAAAGCTACTAAGTTATGTCTTCTGTTAAATGTGTTGCAACACTGCATCAGCATCAACAGATACGTTCATCTGCCAACAGAGATGCTCTCACAATACACATTACCATACCAAGAACAATAACAGAGAGCCCGTCATAACATCCGACAATAATAATTATTAGTTGGGATACCATCTATCACGGGGGCGAATAACAATGAAGTAACTTAAAATCTGTTGCACGTAACGACGTATCCGTCTTGGCCGGTGTTGCCAGTATTTGAAATTAACTTTCTACTGACAGAAAATCAATTAGTAAGGAATGGGAATGGGAATATGGTTTTGTAAGGAAGTTTTTTTTTATTTATTATCAATTTTAGTAGTATTGTATTATATTAAGAGTACTAACAATAAAATACTAGATTATGAAACATTACAAGCAAGGTCAGCACACATTCAAATTAACTAATTCAGAATTTTAGAACGGTAGCTACCACCACACAAGATTTTAGTAAAAGAATGTAAACTAATAAATATTATGGCTATAAGTTTAAGTCGTTAAAAAACTTTCTAGCGATAAAGTACACACAAAAGCTATGTGGTTTTCGTAAAATCTTCAGATTGCACGACAAAGTCGCTAAATCAGCATCAGCGGTCGCGGCGCGGGCGCACAAATGCAACGCGAACAAGCAACCCCGACCCTGACACGGGGTCAACGACCTCGCTCGTGACACTTCGATCTTCATTCGATCACGACTCGCGATCGACTCGATTTTTGTATCGTTATCAGATCGGAGGAGGCCGCAACTCAGCATGACTGTTTGCCGAAATCGATGATGGAACTTTTTATTAGATACCGTTGCTGTAATGCGGCAGGTGAGCCTTATCTGAGGAGCCTAATCCGGAACTAATGGCGTAAATGTAATGACAATGGATGGCGATTGAAAGGCATGATACCTATTTACGATAAAGATACTGTATGCTCTTTAATACCACACTAGCGGCTAGCGAGTAATAACCTGTTGAGTGTGTTAAGCTTTTAATGAGAGAAACGTTTATAATTGCAACTTTTTTATAGATATCTTTATAAGGAAACAATAATTATCTGTAAAAAAAAAAGTAAAAAGAGAGCATAAACTATAAGAAATGCAATTTTGAATAGCATAACAATATAAAAAATGTAAGTATTTTAATGCTTACAAAACAATCCAAAAACATATTTGCATTTTTAAAACTTCTGCTTTATACCTACCTTTAAAAAGTGAAACAGTAACAAATCGGACATCACATGCGTTGCTAACTTCATGACCATAAAACATTTAGAAACGTAACAGTTTATGGTAGTTAAAATCCATTGTCCAATTAATTAAAGCATTTGACTTTTTATGCTTAGAAAGTTTTTTTTTATTCGACTATTTTAGCAAACAAGCATGCGATCTGCATTTTGACGTGTTCTTATAAAATAAATGCGTATAGTACGCGGTCACTACAGCTTATTATAGATTGCAATACCATAGGTTCCAAAGTTTTCACGAGCCTGCTTCGATTTTTTTGTATAGTAACGGGTAAGCACAGTGCCTTGATCTCACCTGATGTTAAGTGATGATAAGGCGAATGATGGAAGCGCACTTTACCCGGGATCCTCAACTAGTGAGGCACTGGCTATCTTATCTCTAGCTGCCGGAACACAACAATGCTACAAACATTGATGTTATGGTGACATATTTAGATAAGATGGTGGTAGCTAGCCAGGCGGACTAACAAGCTCTACCACCAACCAAACCGAGTACACAAACATGTACTCCCCGCTGGGAATCGAACCCGGGACCTCTGGGTCTAAACCGGTGGTCTTAGCCACTAGACCACAGAGGCGGTTAAATTCGATCCCTTATTGTTAACATTAAATAGCCTTTGGTCTACATAGTAAGAGTATTGTTGATATATTGCGGCGGGTTGGAAAAAAACCACGGTTTGTCAGACGGTGCCGGGTTCAAAAACCGTTCATGGAAAAAATTTAAGACTTTTCCAAATTGCAATTTGTTTGGAACCAAAGTTGCGTAGTATTTATTTATTTATTAGGTTACACAACAGACAATAATCTTAATAAAGTTATAAGTACATAAAAGGTTTTTTGTTTTTTTTTTTTTATATTAAGTATGTTATGTAATATTATATAAAATTAAGTAATATTATGTATATTCTAACCATGGGTATAACTTGCTCCTGAAGTTTAAGTAATTATGTCTCGATACACAGTAGTTCTATTGGATTTCATACGTCTCAAACCTGAACACAGCTGGTTGGCGGTAGCAATACAGGATTTACCATTGAAAATGGTTATCAGATGGAATCGCCTGAGACGTATTTTTGGTCATAGCTCCGAGGATTTTGGGAGAATCGAAATGAAAATAGTACCAAGAGTTGAAGAATTTATCAAGATACGTATGAACGTTTGAATTTTGAAAATCGACTGGAAACTTTTTTTGGAATTTTGAAAAATGTAAAAAAAAATCTGATTTTTTGGGGGGTGTTTGTATACTAAATTGTAAATATTAAAAAAAAAAACTGACTTAAGAAAAAATTAAAAAAACGGTCCTAGGGTATTAGTTTAGCTACAAAATGGCGAAAAAATTTTGAATATCGTTTATTAATTGTGACCTGTAGGTTTGGTTTTTAACCTTTAGATTTGGTATTGTAGAAAAACAGGTATTTCCGTATATAAAAAGTGATGTAGCTTCTTTGATTATTGATCGATCGTCATAGTAACGATGTTAAAAGATGCGGATGCAGGCGAGAAGTGCATTCAAGTTGGAATTGTGTTATTTAAAATAAAATGTTTTTTTTTCGTAAATTGTTGTATTCATTTTCAATGCTCCGATTCTTGCGGGGACTGCATAATATGTGAATATTTTTTTTACGAGTGCGCAAATTTTCTGGAGCGGCTCAGAATCGGTAAGTAAACATTTTTCTATGAGAAAGTTGTTTACTTACCGATTCTGAGTCAACATGGGTTTAAATATGTAAAAAATTGGCGCACTGGTAAAAAAATTATCCTTTAGGTATAGGACAGTTTTGCCACCAAGACTGCTTTAAACAAATTAATTACTTCCTTTCGTACATGAGAAACGACTTCACTGACCTTTTCTGTAACGTAAGTATTTACTAAAGAGTAACAACGTCTTTTCAAATATAAATACGTATAGTATTATAGCCTTGACATTCGTATTATAAGTAAATATTTTAAACAGTAAATTAAGACTAAGTCTGATCGCGCATCAGTTACTATCGCTTTGACAATTTGTTGCTTAATTGATCTGTTGTTAAAATGAATGTTACACTTCATATCCCCTGCATCACCCCTAAAAGTATTTATAAAAAAATCAAAATTCAAATCTTTTATTCAGTTTAGGCTACAAACAGCTCTTATGAACGTCATTACGCCATCTCGGCTCGTAAGTCTACTCTGGGTGGGAGACCTTGTACTGAGAAGAACCGGCAAGAAACTCAGCAAATGTCAAGCTCTTTTCTCCCTTACATACAGCGTCAAAATTATTGGAAAATACCTTATCATAAAAGGACACTTTCCATCACAAATAAAAACACAAAATATAAAGGACAATCACAACATGTAAAAAAAAAACAAAAAAGATAAAATAAATAAACAGTTTAGAACCCACCAACCCGCATTGGGCCAGCGTGGTGGGTTATGGCCCAATACCCCCACGTGCTACTGATCATGTGGGAGGCCTGTGCCCAGCAGTGGGACGTTTATAGGCTGATGATGAAATAAACAGTTTAATTTTTTTACAAGGTCATACAGTACTAGTAAAAGTCAAAACCTGTCTAAGAAAAAACAAACTTAAACTATAGTTAATAATAATAAAAATAAGACAAGTTTGCAAGAGCAGACCAGCCTCCACAGGCGGCACTCGTTCACGAGTATGACATATGAATCAGCCATCGCTTTGCTCAACCATATTTTAGGGAATGTAACAACCCGACGCACATTATAGAGATGTATCTACCTTATTATAATACTTTTAGTTAATTTACAACAACACACAAACGCATGGTCGTGCATAATGGGATATTGTTATTGCTTTAACACAGATTTTTATTTAATGAATGCGTTTGTCCTCATCTTACCAGATACCAGTGACGATGATGTTCATTTCATCGGGAATCCTTAAGTACTAAAAAACTGGCTAGCTTATCCTTTAACTGTGGGAACACAACAGTGATAAACAAAAAAGGGGATAATAGTTAGCAAGGCGGACTTAATTCCAACGTATCCTCGGCTGATAATAGAACTTGCGACATGTGGGCCTGAGACGGGGTGGTTTAATTATTATAGACCATAAAGGCGGCAATCGGGACTTCTTGGCGGGAAAGTTAAGAGTCATGTATGCGGTTTTGTATTATTTTTTTTAAATTTGTGTTATGTCGAATATCAATGTGAAATAATGGTGGATTATTTACCGTCAAGTGTTCGTGAGTGTGCATGAGTGTTGGCAAATGAAACAAAACAGTGCAAAGGCACTTTTCAAATTCTGTCAAGAAGTCCGCTTGAGGACTTAGTAAAGCCCCACTTACTGAGATACTCGAGGGATTGGGGGGTATATCATTTCTCACTTCTCATTTCTATTATCATTCATCATTATCATACAGGAAGGAAATATTGTTTATTTATGTATTACTTACTTGTAAGAAAAATTACTTTGACACTGGCTAAATGTGCAAATCGCACGAAGTCATCAACTAAAGAAAAAAAAAAGGCGACAATCAAACCATTGCATAGGAGGATAGCTATATTTCAATAGTACAAAAAGCCACAAGCAACAATATGGTGGTCGACCACCTATCAGGATACAAGAGCAATGTCTAAGACGCGATCGCCTGTAGAAGTACGTTTCCAATTCAAAGTCGACTGAAGTATCGAGTTGCATAAGCGATAGTTGCCAATGTGCGGTGGGCCTTACAGCGTAAAACGAGATCGTGACCGATCTATTATCAAAGGCAAAAAGATAACAATGGAATCAAAGAAACACATAATAGTATAATACATCACCTGTCGTACTACATACACACAATATATTGAAGTAATAAGGTTTGTTGTTGAACCTGCCCGATTGATATGAAAAGGTCAAATGTAGATAATACTTTGCATACAAAAAATTGATTTCGAAATATCAGTATTTTGAAGAAGTAAAAAAAGTAATTTATAATTGTACTTTTTAACGGTGGAGCTTTGCTTTAGTACATTTCTCAGTGGGCTACTTCCAATCTTTTGGTAAGTGACGATAAGTCTGAAGTTGTAAACTTAACAAACTTCAAGTTTCGCCAGTTCAGGCCACTGTGGTTCAAACTAAGCAATCAACTAAAAAAGCTTTGCGAAAACTTCAAGGAAAAGCAACTATTTTTATGAAAAAACCTTAAACTTTTATATGCTAGTTTTCAGGAAAAACGCCAAAAGGCATTACGATTAAAAAGAAAAATAAAGCACTTTCGGTAGTTTCAATTCAAAGGAGCCGAAACAGAGAGGCCGCAATGCCTTCACCGCTTACACGTGCCCCTAGTTTCATTCAAAAGAGCCGACAGAGAGGCCGCTCTTAAAAATATTACAATTTTAGTGTCAGGAAAAGTAAAAAAAAAACTAGACTAAATTATTTTTTAAATGCTAGGGCCTCATTTCTCTGATATAATTAGATGTTTTGTCAAAATATTTGCAGTTGATAAAAAGTGACCTTATATAATTAATATTGTCTAATAACTTACTGATTACTATCGAGATAATGACTTCCTTATAAGTATCGTTCAAGTATAGTAACATTGATGTAGTTGATTTTAATTAAATTATTCAAATTAAGGACCCGATGATTTGATGAATGAACACTTAGATTGATTTGTACGAGTAGTTATTATTAAGATTTATAATTTGTAGAATAGCCAACCTTTTTGCGTTGGCGGTTACACCAACTACAATCTACTCATACAATTTATTTTACTGCCATTTTTAAATAACGATTATTTATGAAATTTTTAGGTGTAACATTTTTTTATTTTATTTATAACATATTCTGCGCTTGGCGCTCATCTCATCTGATGATAACAATGTCACTCGTGGCTGTTGTATTTCGTCCGGTGAATGAAAGTACCGGAGGCTCATCCCTCACCCCTCCCCCCTCCCAATTCCTACTTCCTCAAGATCCAACTCCTTCCTCACGGCCGGCAACGAATCTGCGATTTCTTTGGTTTTACGGGTGTTCATGGGCGGCGGTGATTACTTTCCATCAGGTGACCCGTCTGCTCGTATGCCTCATTTGTTTGTTAATATTTAAAAAAATTATAAGTGACAATAAATCCCGGATTTTTCGACCACTAAGGAACAACTAATGAATTACTGAAACACATCAATAATATAGTACACTTACGAGTACATTAACTTTATGGCAATAGACTTAGATAAGGTGAAGGCATCAGCACTTCCAAAAAGTCATGCTAGGTACCAACCAAACCGTGTAAGTACACAACCTACCACACACTGTCAAATTTTATCAAAAGACTTTAAACTTTATTCCTAAGTCATATGGTTGAAAATGTATCGGAGTGACAGTTTTTGATAGGTTAGGAACCTCTAGGACTAAATCGATGGTCCTATTGAAGACCAGGAGAGCAGAGCCTCTCTCCCTACATATATTATTCAATCAACACAAAACACGACCTTTTTATATTTACTTACTAAAAAAAAGTTTTGCAATGAATTTTCATAATATAAAGCCGAAAGCTTTATCAAATACCTAGTTCCTTTTCAGAACTAAAAACAAAGCTCGTTGTTGCATACCTACATTTAAATTCAGCCTCAGGTACCCTTTAAACTTAAAGTTTAACTAGAAGCGATATGCACGCAACAGCATACCAGAGTGTACATTACACATTCTCCGCATGTAGTTCGCAATAACTTGGCAAAAATATAAAAAGGAGGTTGAGTCAATAACCTCTTCGCTTCCCTTGTTAAACTCATACGTCAGGGCTCTATAATTGAGTTTGGTTAGTCAATCTTGGGTTACGTCTATCCGTCTTTGTCGAATCAAATTTTGGCTAGATCCGACCTTTTCGGGAATTTACCCGATTCATTTATTTGCCAAACCGTTCAAGACAACCCTTTAGTTTAAATCTTGGTATCAATAAAAAAATACTTGGTTGATAAGACTTGCATATTTTACGATGCGGGTTTCGTGTGAGAAGGTAGTAAGAAGTAGAAGGTATTATACTTGTAGCATACTTATTTTTTTCCGAAATATGGTGTAGATACTGTTGAACGTAGAATGAAAATCTAGGCTTTGAAATCAGTATTAAACTAAAAAGGTAGTAAAAAAGATATCATCTAAGCCATTATTGCATAAAATTCAATAAGTACTAGTATTGCCATTAAATTAATATAGTACAAAGCGTACTCTGGCGTTTATATCACTGGTCGCTGTAAAACATTATTAAAAAATTGCAAATTCAAATACATCTTTATTCACGTTGAGAACTTTACACGGTGAATTATCCGGCACAATTAAAAAGCTAAAGTACCAGTACCGACGGCTTATGGTAAAGCCCTTTAAGGGCCGGCTATCCTAACCGGCGATCGTATCCGCGCCCGCGCCGCGATACCGAGACTTACACGCGCCCAAGCACATCATTTACGCCTCGATCTTATCGTCACGGGAGATGCAAGCGTGTTCCTAACGCGCCTCGCTTTTGATCCAACCCCTACTCATAGCCACACTATTACTTTAACTAATTGTTTAAAAAACAAACGAAGAACACATCCAACCTCTTCCGTCCGACGTTGATGTGTGTAAACTCATTTGAACTAGTTCTGCAGTGCAAGGCTTGCAATATTCGTGCATTAAAAAGTTGAAACTCCGCATCGTTCCAAACGTAGCTAACGTGATACGAGCATGAACAATGCACGCCACAGGGACATTATACCGATAGCCGGCAATACGTACACGATGTTCCACAACTGGTCCCGCCCACACGATCTACTCTTTCGACACTCAAATAAGCCATAAATTACAATTTTAAAACACGTCATCTCGCTGCACGCACCACCTTATTCTAATGAACGAGCTCGAACGCACTGAATCATTGCACCTAGCGCAGACGAGCGAGCCCTTAAATCAAAGGCGGTTAACCATCTAAATGTATCGTTATTGCAATTAGATTCCGATTTAAATCCCATCATTTAAGCACTAATGCAATGATATATCAACGTCACATTCAATAACTGCGATTTACAATCGTATGGGACGCATTTATCAATCGTAACACAGCACAGGATAGTTTAGTTTGGAGTTGAAAGCAAATATAGACTCGAGTGGGAACAATGCCGCGGGCTAGCGGCTGTGACCGACCGCGGCCGACTCGCCTCTTGTCCGTTGATTGTACCTTACGATGACAAGCTCACGGTATCGCAAATAAGTATTTATTACAACCGCACAGCCTTAACTTCCACGCGGCGACAACCCTATGTCTTACAATTCCTGAACGCAACCAAAAAGGAGCAACGTCATCGTTCAACAAGTGACTGTTTACTGTAAAAAGTACCGAACGCAGATAACGAAGATAGGCAATATAACAATAATATCCCGCCGACCAAATACGATGAGCGCTCGACACGATTATTAGCGGAGCAGAGGTCAAAGATTCCTATCGATAACCAGACTAATCTACCCATCTCTCCGGCTAAGATAAATTATTATAATAGCGATCCGTTTTTTACACAAAGGCTTACCAAACGAACGAAAAGAATGAGCCTCTCAAAAGTTTGTTTCACGATTCTTTGTTGTGAAATTTACGAGGCAACGTCGATGTTTTTGTACGCTTAATGAATGCTCTAACTAGTGCTTCAGAAGCAAATTATCGTGCATACAACGAAAAAACATTGTGAACTGGATTTAAGTGAGGGCAATGCGATTGCCGGTGCAATCTCTGCCGTCGGGTCATCGCATAGGTTCCACATGCATCGCGTCGTGGTCAGCTAGTAGTTGCTACCGGTACACTTCTGTCGGTGACCTCGGTTCAGACAGCGCATTCCTTCTTGGGCATAATAATACACATGCCCGTCGTAACGATCTGCTTCGCTCGCGCTCATTAAATATCCTTCTGGATTCGTGCCTGCTGTTCGTTATTATGCGTCCCTGTGCCCTGAGATATGCTCAAGAGCTATTACGGTTCCCTTTATGTTAAACTACAAGTCAAAGTGCGAAAGCTTGTTTCAATACGTAATCCGAGTCGCTGTATATACATTTTTAAATGTTTTTACGAGATTTATGACGTCGGTGTTAGTGTTGAGTAACATTAAATCAAGAACCGAACTGTTAGAAATTATGATAATGGGATTTTGACATTGTAAATCAAATAAAAAAAGTTACTTAACAATTTATGAATTCTTTAAACTTAACTTGAGCGTGTGTAATATGATAATTTCGTTGACTTTCTAACATCCGGCGCCTCCCCGTGCATTGTCGCAAGCACGACGACAACATACAACCTTATTATTATAATAATTTTATAAAGCATTTCATCCGGGACCGTATACCTTTGTTTTGAAAGCGTGGGATGAAGGAGCTGTGTTTAAAAACGCTTGAATAAAAACGGTCCCCAAAAATATTTTTGAATTAAAACATTTACGATAGTCGTTTCAATTACGTACGTTCCCAAAGACTCGTATAGTTCACATCGAACGCGACATAACTAAATAAAAAAGCGTCTTCGAAACTATTAAAGTGGTATTAAACATGAAATAGGCAATCATTTCGTTTCAACTTAACGCTGGGGGACTTGGAGTGAATGAGAAAAATGTAATGTTACATAATCACTTCGGATCCAGTAACTGTCGGGAGAGTGAAAAATGTCGCTCAATTCCCAATTACGTCAACACGTTTCCCACACTAGTCGCGAGTGTTAAAAGAGCGTATTGTATTAATCAATTCAGCTGCGAAGATAAATGGTGCGTTGTGATTTATATTACCAAGTCGAAGTTGGCATTTTCTGTTGTGCCACAAAATAAGGAGAGCCAAAAGGTAAGCTTAATTCGGGTCCATATTGGGTTGCATAAATTAAAGAGGCATATTTTAAGGCTGCATTACGTTTTTTTGGCATTCTTTTCGTTTCGCATAACGATCATTCAGAATAAATCATTAGGCATACTTTTTCCCCATAACTTCTTTTATAATAATAATATATCAGCATCAAATGTTCATGCATAAATGTTTTTACAATAACGATTACCTACTAATCATAACATACATAAATAAAAAGCCATGTCATATCATAAGTGATTGTGAAACGGGTACATCATCATCTATTTTATCGCATCTGTCCACCAACAATTTTTGTATAGAGCTAGATTTCTGTTGTCTAATAAAATAAAATAAATTAAACGTATAGCAATTATGTTCTTTACATTTATGCTGATTAAAATTATGGTAAAGACAATTATAGTAAGTTAAAATTATGCCGATGAAACCATTATGGGTTTATAACACTCTGCTTATCATAATTTATGCGAGAAAACTTTATGCTGAAACTGTTATGCCAAACTACATTATGACGAAAGAGATTATGCGACCGAAAGGGCTCCCGTTTAATTCATACCGCGCTCGAGCAACGCACACCTAGACACGAATCTTGGAACAGCTCGGAACAATCTGAGCGCAGCTGTTCCGAGATTTCGTGTCCGTGTCTATGTATGCTTTAGCGCCTTTCTATGATACTTACCTTCTGCAGTCTTCTTATTTTGTGGTTCTACTCTCAGTTCTGTGCTCCTGCAACTCGTTACGGCTCTTTGATTTTTGTTTTGTCTGTTCGTCGCGTAGTACGGACCAAATCGGGTCTCATAAAGAACGACATTGACCCGTTTAACTTTTTGTGGATGTACGTACACGTTGATCTAAGTAACGGTGCCAATCAATTGGTGCTCCGAAAGGCGTCCGGGTGTACAATTGGAGGCATCTCGTTAGCGTCAGGTAATTGAACACGTCGATGTGCTGTGAACAACCGTACGTTGGTAATAGAAAAGTAACTGTGTACCGGAACGCTTTGCAGAACAAAATGGGAGGTTGTTAAGTCACCGATATTATTGTCATTGTCCCAAACGTGATTGCTATCGGAGGTGTGTTTTGTAATTCTATTATGAGTTGATATATGCCAGAACGGCGTTGCAACTAATACCTACGTCTATCAACAAACAGCTAAGGCAAGTGGAGAGGAAAATGAGTCAATGCAACACCTACTTAGTGACTGCGACTCCCTAGCTAGGAAAATAATGGGATTCCTAGGATCGGCCTATCCGAAACCGAGGATCTCAGGCTCTTTGCTCTTAAAGAAATTGCCAAACTTATGGCATCTATCTTTACAGAGGAAAAAGAGTGAAAGGATGGGGTTGTACAAAAGATGCTGATGGGTTAAACTGCTTCTGGGAAAGATGAAACCTCAACAGGCCCTACAAAGATAAGATAAGATAAAAACTGTGTACCGAAACGCCTTGCAGACCGAAATGGGAGGTAGTTGAGTCGACGATATTATTTTCATTGTCCCAAACGTGATTGCTATCGGAGGTGTATTTTGTAATTCTATTATGAGTTGATATATGCCAGAACAGCGTTTTAACTAATGATAATAATGATTATTATGACACTAATAAATATTTATCACTAAACAGCTCGAGGGCACATCTTGCTGGTTAAACCACTTTGCCAATGCCGGGTTTAAACTTTTTAATATGGTGGTTTATCGCCCAATCTCCCCATATCATGTTGATTTTGAGGGAAGGCCTGAGCTCATCAGTGGTATATTTAATAGCTGATGAGGATGCTGACTCATTGACGATGATGATGATATTCTTATTGCATATGTATTAAACGAAGGGAAGTCTTTGCCCAGCTGTAGGACGGTAAGGTCTAATAATTATAATAAATTTAAAGATGTATAAAAAAAGCAATAACTTAAGTATTGGGTCCTTACCTATGAAATTGACGTTTTTCTTATTAATAGGTGTATTACTTCTAAAAGTCAATGCTGTTGTTAATATTATTATACATACACCTTTAATTAGGACTATATTACTTAGGCTTCAGTAATAACAATGAGTATTCATTTTGTGTCTTTATGGCCCAATTTTTTTTAATTGACTTCTTTTTTGTTTCGCGGAATTGACTTTTTGTTTCATTGTAGCTTTGAAGGGCTTGATATTTTTTTCTTTTTAATTTCTGCTATATTTAGCTAGAGAAACAAACACACTACACTTAGATTTTTATAGTGTTAACATAAATAGATGTTAAAAAAAATTAAAAAAACGTTAGTATGAAAAATATAATTTTATAAGAAATCTTCATACAAAACCTCAATTTCATAGGTAAGGTCCTAATATTTAAACATTTCCTACTACTTAACTAAAACATTACTTATTAGAATAACCAATATTCATCAAAAAAACATTTCGCTATTGTTGACCAACAAAGATTTCAACTATGTACGTTCTGAATTTTTAAATATGGTTATTTAATACTGCCATTATTGCCAAAACGTTGATGTTAAATCATTCAGCGTTAAACAATTATTTGGCAGCTATATACGTAGTTACTAATGAAGCCAACGTTTAAATCTTGCAACAATTCACGTGTAGCAACATATAGTTTCGACTATACAAGTCGATACGATGTTCATTATTCAATCGATAATCAAAAACATAAACACAAGTCATACGATACGAATACCTTACAAAGTTTTCATTGTCTCTCTAGGATACACATAGCTTTGAGTGGGCAGTGTTGAGCAAAAATACTCACATTGTGTAACAAGTGAGATCCAGTTGGTCTTCCGAAGCGATTGAGCAATACGACTTATATAGTGAAACCAGTCTTACGAGACCTACACAAACACGTTTCAGTTCTCTTAGCACCTTCTACTCGGAAGTCTTTGTCGGCCAGTCACTTATTTAGGGCAATTGTCGTTACTTACGGACACGAGAATGTAATTAATCCACCTTGATATTTCACATCACCTTTAAAGTTTGCTTTTCATTTCCATAACGAAGCTACCCAAAAATATTTCGATTAACTAATTCCCCGAAAGTAATCAGATAGCCTTAAACATTCTCATCTTAAGACGTCAGATTTAATGAAGTAATTTGATTTAATGAGTGATAAAAATATTATATAATAAGCCTTTAAATAAAAACTTTCCTGTTACACCTCTCACTTACTTGTAGTGATTTAAAAAAAATATTTGGTTGGATAGATTGTTATGTCGCGATCAAATTAAGGAGACCATAAAATAAGGACTGCAAAGGTAAGCTTGGTACATAGACAATTTCCGCCTCTGTGGTCTAGTGGCTAAGACCACCGGTTTAGACCCAAAGGTCCCGGGTTCGCTTCCCAGCGGGGGGTACATGTTTGTGTACTCGGTTTGGTTGGCAGTAGGACTTGTTTGCTACCACCATCTTATCTAAATATGTCGCCATAACATCAATGTTTGTAGCATTATTGTGTTCCGGCAGCTATAGATAAGATAGCCAGTGCCTCACTAGTTGAGGATCCCGGGTGGAGTGCGCTTTCATCATTGGCCTTATCATCACTTAACATAAGGTGAGATTAAGGTACTGTGCTTACCCGTTAATATAAAAGTAATAAAAAAAACTGGCAACAGCAGCGCTCGGACTGTTCCGAGATCCGTGTCCGTACAAAGTAACGTAGACCACGTGTGAGTTGCTCAAGCACGGTATGTTTAAAGCTTATCTTCTGGGGTCTCCTTATTTTATGACCTAACATTGAGAACCACAATTATTCGAACAGGTAAACAGTTGGTAATTTAAGTACACGGTAGTATTCAAAAGACGTGACCAGAGAAAGTGTATTTAGACCGCGAATTCATCAACCGCATCGTAAGGATATCAGGCTACTTCTTGCGTAACACTGCTGCCTTCTATTGCCTTCCATCTGAGCCGAAAGCATGATCTTATCAACACTTCGTGACAAATTGCACTCAACACCGAGTAGAATACACGAAACCACACTATTAATCAATTTGAATATAATCTAGAACACTTTTATTGGATATTCGTTAGTAACACCGCCTTGGGTTGTGCAAGAATTTGTTTGTTCACATCCTATTAATAATAAAAAGTTGTATGTGCTGATGTGGTCATAGATTGATCTAATAATTAACATTTATGTAATGTTCATTATAGGTACATAGTCTATGTTACTAAAACAAATGAAGATCATAATAGCGAGTTTTACTACGTCTACCAAAAGTCCGTCATCAATTTTCTTTGTTTCATAATAATAGCAATCGAGTAGAAAAACGTCGTTACCGGCCAAAGATTAACTAGTTTTTTATGTAGGTTCACGGTGGAATTTTCTTTATCGTGATTTATATTGAATCAGATATAGAAATAACAAATTTGTGACAAGGTTACCCTTGTGAATAGGCGAGTTACTTACCTACTTAGGTGATATATTGTATTCAAACACCGCAAAGTTCAAGACAAGTACCATACAAAATATTTGTCGGTCTTGAAATAATGAAAAAAATGGTTGACGACTTTTCCGATTAGAATTAGCTGATTTTTAAAATATTTGCTTAGTAAAAAAAAAGCATTTTCAAAAATAAGTTGATTGGAATGCATGTGTCGGTTTTATGTATCGTTTATCTGTCCAGCATCTGATGATAATGATGGTGACTATGTTTTATCATCATCAGCTCATTTTATGTCCCCACTACTGAGGCACGAGCCTTCCCTATGGATGGATAGGGAGAACGGGCCATAAACCACCACGCGGGCCCAGTGCGGAGTGGTAGTTGTTAACGTCTGCTAATGCAGCCGGGACCAACGGCTTTACGTGCCTTCCGAAGCACGGAAACTATGTTTATACACGTTTAATGTTTCAATTAACAAACATAAATTCTTAATGAGCAAAGCTAAAAATACTAAAGCAGACATATTTTTTATTACTCCAGTTTCTAAAGTTAATTTTACAGTGGTGTTCTTAGCGATTCCAGCTAACGCTAGCCTTCCAAGAAAAACTATCTAATAAAGTTGTCGTCCTTGACTTATTTACGGCTGGAGTTTAATCCTTGGTAAAGAACGTGTTTAAGATTTGGAGATACAGACTGATTCAAAGAAGCATTTGTGCTTAAAGATTCTAAATACCTTGTGACATATCTCACTCTGTGTGTACCATCAAAAACAGAATACTTAAGCGACATTACTTTATTTTTAAAAGTGGACTATTTGATAATTAACAATTATTAGGATTAAATAAAGTAAAAAGTCAAGTACAAGTAATAACCTATAAACTGACCCAGTGTTGGGCAAAAGTCTTCATCATTGTAATCAAGTCATTGCTCCAATGGACGGTAATCGTATTAGTAGTGGCTCTAGTATCAATTTGAAACCAAATTTTAAAATAAAAGATAATTGCAAAACAAACAAATCCGTAACGACAATCTTATCCAGTAGTTCGATCTAGGTCTTGAGACCAATTTTAAATCTTATAAGTAATATTCTTGGTTTAGACAAGTTTCAGATTTTTAAGTCTAAAGGTATTGGCTTGGGACCAATAAGTGTTTCAGTGAGTGAATCAGGACTTCTCTTTTAAATCGTATTGACATTAGGCTTATTTAGAACGCCTTACTTAGTTTGTCCCGGTTTATTATTGCGTAAGTTACACGTTATGTTATTATTCCCTAAACTATTACCAGAAGTCACGTTAGCAGTGGCTATCGAAATCGGATACAACCTCACGCCACTAGGTCAAAAGAGGTCAGATCGCGTGATCCCAACCATAACCCTTTTTGTCGGGATTTACCGACCAATACTAAAGAGGTCACAAGTTAAATACACTATTAATAATGCTTTAATAAGTCCACCTCCAATTTGCTGTAACTGTTGCTCCATAAAAGGCTTTATCTTGGTAGCTATCTTCATTAAAGTACACGTTCTTACAAACCAATACCACCAAACCAGCTTTAACTGTATTGAAGCATTCGTAATAATTAGATATTATGGGGCTTTCGTTTAGTACTGTTATTTAGTTAATGACAAATATTTTGTACGGAATAGAAATGTTGCTTTAGCATAGGAAGTTTTAATACATTTGGCTTACTGGTTAGAAAAATATTTTACTTCAAAGTTTAGTGGTTAGAAAAATATTGAACTTAGAAAATACTGAAACAATTTTAAAAACAATGGCTCTCTGGAAATAGACCCCGATATCTTTGGGTCTCAGATACCAACTGGTCTTACAACTTAAAATACATAGGTCTTAAAACTTTTCTAAAACTTTTTTTAAAGATACGCATGGCCTGATCGTCGCTTATCTATTCAGTAACAGTAAATAGTAGTATATAACAATTATGTTGTTAAACTTGGATGGTATTTACGTAATACTATTACCTAAGTAGTTGATAGTGTCTAAAGGTTTAAAGCTAAACGGACGAACAACAGCTACCAGTAAGCTACTAAGGTTGATACACGCGAGAAAGACAGAAAATCGATACTACTGACCGAAGTCCGTAACAAAGAGACACACAAAACGATATATTTTATAGCACATCATTTTACCTTTGTATCGTTTAGAATACCGTAAAGTCGTGATGTTATTAACAATTTTCACATAATTCTCGATACAGTTAAAATGAAACAGGAGCCATTTTATTTGCGATGGCCTTTAAAATAATGGCGACTTGGATAAGTTATGAAATCGCATAATCCTAAGCTGAAGATTTTGTTTCATTCACTTATACAATCTGGCTTAAGTTACCACTGCTAAGGCATTACAATGGTTATAATTTGAAACGGGAAAGCCTAACCATTTCAGTCCGTCCCAGTATCATTTACAACATAAACAAAACGTTTTATTTTCAATACTTCATCTCTAATTTCAAGGCAAGCATAAAGTAGTAAATTAGCAATAAAATTTTACGATTGGATAGTTGGGCTAGCTTCAGGCTGAGAACCATGACCCGGTATCTTAACAAATCGATCAGCTAGCGCATAACGCGTTGTTATGAGATTGTATATTAGAATTTATAATAAGCGTGGGCTCCAGCTATCAGCGGTGTGTCGGCCTCACGTCCACTCCTCACACATTTAGCTTTATGTTAATGGGGTGCCGTGACCAAAATGGGACCTGCTTGTGCTTTGTGCGGCCGGGGTCGAGTCGGCGACATCGTGCGCCTGCCATTTTTGCCTCGTATCTCCCGCTGCTGCGAGCCATGCTGCCCCGCGGCCGACCGAGCCGCTACTCCCCACTTCCAACGCAACACTCCTCATAAATAACAATGACAAATGATATTCCGCTGCGATCGCACCAACCATTCCTGGAGCACCTAGACCGTTCATTACTTTTTATGGGGATGTGATACGATATATTTCAGCACGCTTTCGGCATGCCCCATTTGTAGCCTTTCACGACTCTGCGCGACCGAAAACGTATAATGGCAAAATCTTTGAAACCAAATGTGTTGAATGGCCTTTGGTTACTTGCTGGGCGTACTAAAATTTACGTGTAACTTAACCATACAGTCTGGAAATATATGAACGTCTTCGATGATTTAAGAGCCAGATCCACCGTTTGTTAGAACCACGGGATAATAATCCCTTGATTACGATCCCGAGCTTTTCCAAATGATCGAATGGCAGTAATTGCTTTTCTGTCTGGTCAAAACGGGTTTAATTGGCATCGAGATGGTAATATGGCCCCATATTTCCTCCGAAAGACTATTCGTTAATATTGCTTAAAATTATTACAATCGCGGGTATTAAGTACCATTTGAAGTGTACCCGCGATGTGTTATGTTACGTCCAATTGATATACCGATATGGAATGTTGTCCCGCAGTGTAAGATTACAATTTTATGTGCCATTAGATTTTAATCGTCACAGTGTATCAGGGTGTCGTCGATATCTAGAGCTCGGTGAGGTTCATGGCTCGGCTTGTGAACACGCGACAAGATTTAGAGTAGCAAGCGGCGGTCTTGTGTCAGACAGATATTTCACGTTGGCTGCGGCAGGCGCCGTGCGGAAACACGGCGACGTGACGGCCAGAGACGCGCCATTTGTAAATCAGACGCGGGCGTCTTTGCTTCTTCTCTCATTTGTGCGAGACGTATCTCCCGAGCGGTGTGGAGCTTTGGGCCCGCAATAACTTTTGCCACTGAATAATTACTGTCTGGATGAGTTCTGGGAACGTCTAGTATTACAAGAGCTACGTAATTTGAAATGAAGTTTAGATAAATCTTGATTAGTAATGTGTAATAAGATGAGACTACAGTAATGATTTTCAATGTCTGAATAATTCATTCAAATAAAACAACTTATTACTCATTTGAAGATTTACTTGCGTTCATTTTATACTGATTTTATTCTGACGTTTCTAATCCATTATAGGGTAAAATCAGGTGTTCGCGTAAACTTTAAAATAGAAGATAATGCATGTCTTTATTTATATTTTTTTTGCCAATACAAAATTACAATGCAATAAAATTTCCGTACTTCAATTAATGTAATTTACTTAAAGAAAACTATACAATTGTCAAAGCCAACTTTTAATTTTACATGTATAAGTATTTGGACAACAACCCAAACTACAAGAATAATACCGATAATATTAATTTAATATTTACTTACCTACAATTCTATGATAAGGTTTTATGTACATACTTTATGAATGCGTCAATGCGTCAAACCTTTTAGCTCAACCAATCGAGACAGATAATCTCATATCGGCATCATAAACCATTCGCCGGAAAGTTCACAAGCGTACTGGGAGTTAACGTGCCAGCGAACTTGCCGTTGTCAACTTAACTTACAACTGCAGCCAAGTAGATAAGACTGCCATTCGTAGCGGTCTACTCCACTTCACCATCTCGATTCCGTATGACGGTAAATTATTCCCCAAGCGAGATTACAAACGAGGGAACTCGACTGACTGCAAGGAACAGAAATAAAATTAATCTCATAGCATCCTTAAGCGAGTTATTACCTGCAAAGCTATAAAGAGCGGTTGCTTCCTAGTCGGTACAGAAGCGGTGCGATTTCATAACACAATTTTCCCTTTCGCAACTCGAGTGAGTAGCTCTGCGGTTGCCGCACTGATCTAACGTCTATACAAAGATACCGACTATTTATATTCTAATTACTCATTCTCATCTCATCCTATTCGTTCCACATCGAAAAGAATTTTGGTATTAAAGTCGGACCCACTTCCTAGCCTTCTTGTAGAAAAAGTTAAGAACTTTCGACGACCCCCATTACAAAGAGATTAGCATGCCACTACGTCATCTCAGGAATCTTGGCTTTGACTCCTAATACAGATTACAATTTGATAAATTTACCTCCTCTAAAATGTCTTAGGCCCTTGGACTTGTAGTGATTTAGTGTTACTTCATGTACCTTTGTATGAACACAACAAAAAGAAACATAACTCAACTGAACTTAAAAAAACAGAGAGAAAAATAGCAAATTAAAAACTCAATACCTTTAATTAAAAGATAGCCTCCAACTGTGGGCTCCTTTGTATGTTGTACCATGTATTTATTGAACCAAACGGCCACTGTAGGCTAAGGTAAGGGCATCATCCTGAAACCCCAAGGTCTCGATTTCCATTCTGGTATGTCATACTTGACAGTAAAACAACATTGTTATGGTCCATCAGTTAGACATGATATAGCCATCTTCTTTGTGATAGATGGTAGAAGGAAGTACCATAGTTTCGTGGTAAAGGATTTTGGAGAGATAATTTAATAATTTATAAAATTTAATAATTTAAGTTACAGTGACTACATCCCTAGATGCGTCCACTTCCACTTTTGATTTCCCCATTTCGATAAATTTATCGGCGCGGTTCAAACTAACAAACTGGGTCGCAACAAAGCAATCTTGTTTCAAACTCCTCTGGTCCTACGTCACTTTGACTTCCCCTTTTGTTCTGTCTAAAGCGTGAGGTCGATTTTAGATGTAAGGAACTGAGAGATTCAATTACAAAGGTTCTCGCGTTAAGACAATAGCGTCTAAATTAATAAAACCTATAAAAGAAGCACTTTGAAATAGGGCGAACACAATTTGTGTCAGTTGCCTACGATAATTTAAAGGTGTTGCTTACGGTAAAACGATTTATTGTAACGCTCCTTAACAATTTGTAGGTCACGAAGTTTCTAAAGATATAGCTTGAGATGACTACTAACATTAAAATAATGAAAGAAGAGAGAAGGTGCCTCTTCACGCCTCGTTTGAAGGACCCCATATCATAGGAAGGAGGGGAAACGTGTGCTGGCAAACTATTCCATGTTTTGGAGGTGCGACAAATAAATGAGTCGCCAAATTTCTTTGTGCACGATGGAATACTTGAGACAGTGAAGCAGTAAGAAATCTTAGAAGAAATGTATTATTTGATAAGTTCAAATTATCGGATTATTATTATAATATTTGTAGGAAACTTTATTTATCGTATCCTATATCATATAACTAAATTAAAAAAATGTTTAATGTACTGACGTCATTAATACCAACGTTAACTAAAATAGGCTATGTTCATTCCCTTCAATTTGCCGAGAGAACGGAAGACAGCGCTATTCAAACACGCGGCACAGTCTAGCTCAAAGTGCTTAGTGCCAAATAGATGAGCAACTTTGAGACTAACTTAGCCTGCTTTTCGTTTCAAAGATCTTTGTAAGCTCTTTGGTGTGCATCGCGCCTTTAGCTGTTCTTAGCTACTATATCAAATTGGCTCTTCTTACGTCTACACAATCATGTTCACTTGTGATTGTGTCATTTAAGTAGTTTCATTGTTTGATGTTGTGATAATTAACATTATATAACAGACTTAAGTTTCGTTACAGTGTAAAAGCATTTGTAGAAAGAAAAAAAAGTAAATAATTTTCTTAATTCTCGTATTCTTAGGCACAGTGAGTTTTAAAGTTATTTCTTTGTGCAATAAATAATTTATATCTTTGTCTACTTCTCGTTTGGCAAACTTTCCATTCGGTAAACCACATTTTATACAGTCTCTAAAGTTACGATTAGTAAACAATTTTTAAAGTTCTTGCGTTCAATCCATTTAACCAAATGGGAAGTGTTTCATTATTTATCTTGCTAAAATTATTACGCACTAAGCGCTTCACGTCATCATTTTTACTGCACTGGCAGGGAGTGGAATTCTCTGCCATCGTCTGTGTTCCCAAAAACTTATAACCTGAATACCTTCAAGGCGAGAGTTAATAGGCATCTTCTGGGGCAGCTCGCTCCATCGTAGACCTCATCTACGCTCACCATCAGGCGAGATCGAGGTCAAGAGCTGTCTTATAAGGCATTAAAAAAAAAATATGCCCATATTATATATATATAATGTATAATATACAGGGTGGCTCATTCAAATCGGTCAGTATGGGAATGTCTGAAACTATAAGACATACGAAGATTTGTTCTTAGAAACCATGTCACGGATTTTGATAAAAAGAAAAACTGCATTCATACATTTGAAAAAAAACTGTACCCAGCTCGGGAATCAAACCCGGTTGTTTTGAAAAAATAAACTTACACTTTTTCTATTTAAATATCGATTGTGTTGGTATTAAGCTTTAAATGTCTCTAAGAAACATGATGTCTAAAATGAATAAAATGCATTGTTTTGACATACTTTAATTTATCATAGTAGGTGTTCGAAGTGACCACCGTTTTTTTCAATACAATATTTTAATAATAATTTTTTATTATTTTAATATTTTAAAGATTTAATGCAATGCTAATGCCACATGATAAGGTGTATGTAACAAGTAGAGAGGTACATACAAACAGCCATAGAGACAATTTTACATGCCTGAACTTGTTGAACATTGTAACGGTGGTCACTTCGAACACCTACTATGATAAATGAAAGTATGTCAAAACAATGCATTTTATTCATTTTAGACATCATGTTTCTTAGAGACATTTACAGCTTAATACCAACACAATCGATATTTAAATAGAAAAAGTGTAAGTTTATTTTTTCAAAACAACCGGGTTTGATTCCCGAGCTGGGTACAGTTTTTTTTCAAATGTATGAATGCAGTTTTTCTTTTTATCAAAATCGGTGACATGGTTCCTAAGAACAAATCTTCGTATGTCTTATAGTTTCAGACATTCCCATACTGACCGATTTGAATGAGCCACCCTGTATATTCACATCCGTCAATGGTGCCGATTTAAAGTCGTTCGAACGAAGTTCCAACCAACTGTATTTAGATCTACCGTATACGGTTAGTATGAACCAGGGGGTCGACCGTCTAACACTCTCGCTTTCGATCGCTTTGAAGGCGAGGCGAGAAGGAGGCGTCATCTTGTCATTTCGAAAGCAATATGAAAGCAATATCGAAAGCTATAGGCTATAGCTTTCGATATTATTCGATATTATATTTCGATATTATATTAGAAAGCGAGGCGAAGGCTTCGCCTACAAAGCGATTGAAAGCGAGAGTGTTACGCGGTTGGGGGGCTGGTTCGAACGACTTTAAAATCGGATGATACTATGAAAATGGTTTCAACGACTAAGTCGCTACGATAACGTTACGGTTTTTGTTATGAGAATCAGGGCGCTGCCTGGTTCAAACTTGTTTTTTTCTGACCTCATTGTGTGTTTTCCAGGATGACGTTTGCGGTAGCGCTGGTGTTGGCGTGCGCGGTGGTGGCGGCGCGCGGCGGCGAGCCGGTGTTCGACCCAAGCACCCTGATGCGACTGGTGCTTGTGCCGGCTGACGCTGCCGTCGGCTCCGTCATATACCGCGTCCGCGCCTCCGACCCCGACTTCGACTACCCGTTACACTTCGAACTTATTGGTGAGTTTCAAATTCCAAGTAAAACTAGCACTGGGGACTATCTGCGTCTCGAACTTAGTGGTGAGTTGCAAATTCGGTACTTTGGTGTAAGCTAGTGGTTAATGCGAGCACCCGGATGATGCTGGTGCTTGTGCCAGCTGACGCTGCCGTCGGCTCCGTCATATACCGTGTCCGCGCCTCCAACCCCGACTTCGACTACCCGTTACACTTCGAACTTATTGGTGAGTTACAAACCCGGTACATTAGTGTTAGTTAGGTGCTAGCTGATGTGGCTGGTACACTCGTGCCATCTGCCATGGCCATCGGTTTCATAATCTTTTAAGTCAGACGTAAAATATTAACATAATTTTACTCTTGGAGCGCTTGGGAACAAAATCTTGGAGCGGGCGGGAATAAGCCATGGTTTCCGCGGGAAGTTTCTGGCCCTTTTGGCTATCGATACAGCTATTAAGTGTTATATACTAACAAAAATTGTTTACACTCGTATTTATGTTAGTATAAAAGGTATGTATGTATATAAGGCCTGCGTTGCCTGATAACAAATAAGCAAATAGTTAAAAAATAAGTATGATAAGTTACCAAGGAGTATGAAAACTCAAAATGATGTGTCTTGCATTTGAAAAATTCGAAACAATAATAAATCTGTTACCCATTTCTCACTATTTATCATTTTCCCAGGTCAAATGGGTCGGCTGGACATCGGCATCATCACGTTGCCTTGCACCCGCTACAACTCCGTGTGCCAAGCCAACGTGGTGCTGCTGCGGAGGCTGGAGCCGGGCCGCTACGTCGACTTCAGGCTGTCCGTGCGCAACACTAGGGGGCGAAGCTCCCGCATCGCTTGCTCCATCACTGGAACCAACGCGACCACCCCGAGGGACATCATATTCCCCCATCAGCCTAGCATCATTTTAGTTACTGAGGTTAGCTCATTTTAATGTCCCTACTGCAGGGGCAAAGCCTTCCCTGTGGATGGATAGGGAGAACGGGCCATAAATCACCACGCGGGCCCACTGCGGATTGGTGATTGTTAACGACTGCTATTGCAGCCGGGACCAACGGCTTTACGTGCCTACCGAAGCACGAGGGAGCTCGAGATGATGAGAAATGTTTGGTCACCCATCCGGTGACTCAGCACTCGCAGAATGAACGCGTTAACCACAACGCCATCGAGCACCTCGAGGATAGTGATACTCAAAGACATTTAACTACTTACTTATTAAATCTCTTTGGTGATACTTAACCCAAAAGAAAATCGTCCATCGATACGTCTATTCAACTTCTTTAGATTTATACCTGGATTAGTAAGGCTACTTATTAATACATATTTTATTATTTTTTACCGGCTTTCTTATATAAGTCCGTAAAGATAAATCTGACAAACTCAATAATATGGTAGGTTTGCAAACTACGAGTATATCTGTAAAACACGTGCCTGTATGATTGATGGTTATTAACCGGTATGATAAGTTCAATGATGTTGTTTTTATACTTTTAAATAAAGTATTGCAATAATTTGATAATACGATCAAACAAGAACCTACTTTAAAAATATTTGCAATCCCTTACAAACATACAAAAAGGCCAGAACGACAGAATAATTATTAATAAAATATTGATATAATATATTCGTTTGTGCAATGGACTGAACGATACAAACTCTTCAAGGACAATTAAGTACTATAATGCATTTTTTTATGTATATAAATGATGAGATATGTATATATCAGTCGTTTCTGTAGTGACTTTAAAATATTTTTTTAGTTAAGATGAAGTCGTAGCTCGCTGTTTTACTGAGAACTTAAATTCTATAAAATCATTTGCTATTTTTAAACTTTGCAACGTTTACTAAATGTTTATCTACATACTATCTAAACACACTGTAAGCCTCCATTTGGTACAGAAACTACAGTATCCAATTACATTCTTAAAAGGAAACGTTAGATATCATCATGAGCTTATATAGGCATATATAATGAAATCAGAAATCCTCTTATAAGACACCTGTCCCATATACCATAAATGAGGCTATATATAGACGTGAGATGCGAGGTGATTTATGACGACGGTGAATGCTCCTTACCGCGGAGATGAAATATCGAAATTAACTTGCACTCTATTAAATGTCACACATTCGCTGTATGAGCGAAATTGGGCCACGTACACGGAAATTATCAATCCTATCACGAACCCTCCTACGTGTAAATAATAAAGCTTTTGTTTACGTTTCTCCTATCTGGTTTGTATTAATTCAATGGAAATTTTGTAATTATGTTATCAGACAGTATCTTTAAATATTACGTTATAAATCTTGAGCTTAACTAATAAACTTAACACAAAGAACGATAGGGAAACAGTTAATATTAACAGTCCACAAAATTGTGTTTGTAACTGAATCAAATATTTTTACAGGATGCAAAACGGGGAACGGACCTTGAAATCGTTATCGCCAGAAAGAATCCATTGTCGCCAAAACCTTTGGAACTGGAGTTGTGGGTGAGTCATTATCCATTTTGCATTTAAAAGACGCGTTATACGGCCGCCATTAAAGTTGTTTAATGTCATTTTCGGAGCTGACACCGCGTTTGCCACGCATTCTGGTATAACCACGTAATAGCGTTTCGTTTACATTAATAGGTCTCATTTTCGCGAGGCGTCGGATCCTGACGCCCTCAACGAATTTCATTTTACAATTTATGTGGTTATAACACATGAACACGTAGGTAATTATACCGAAGTCGTTAGATTTCTTACATTATTACTGTTAATAATATTGCAGTGACTGTTTATGTTATACAATTCACAATTATGGGGAAGCAAAAGGATCTTATTAAATTGAATGTGAAAATTACTTAATGAATCTCAAGATTGGCTCCGCTTCGTCTGGTTTAACTACGAAGAAATTAACAGTTAATAAGGCTATTACGTCTTCGAAGAGCTTCTTCCCCAACATTAATTGTGGCTTGAAAACTTTGGGTTGTACCTACTTTGGAACGATGTGCAATTTCGGAATATTCTATTAAAATTGCGCTTATATTTATGAAATCTTAGATCATAGCCTTACAAATTCACAAGACTCAAAATAGCATCGGGCAATGGAATGGGTAGGGCACGGGATCGCGACTCCCTGTCCAATGATGTTGCACAATTACCGGGCATTAAGAAGACTTGAGGCGTGTTAAATTTTTCACACCGTGGAGAACGGCTAGGCAGCCGTAACCTGAGGTCGTTTTGTTGGCCACTTAAATGCTATAATAATGGAGAGCGTGTCCTTACACGTACTATAATTTTAAACCATCGTCTATTACTTGGGCTGGTCTTGTTTCTGTTTTCTTAAATGCATGTACCAATTATCTTGTCACTTTATATACATTTTCTTTGCAGGGATCATCGCTTTTTGCTATAAGACAAAGGAGGGTATCTACAGAGAACACGGAAGGCACGATATTCTTAGTGGGACCGTTGGATTTCGAGGCGCAATCTATGTACCACCTGACACTCCTCGCTGTGGTATGCGTTTATTTAAATCCGAGCTTGTTAATTAACCTACTTTAACGTCGTTAATATGCCAATTGCCGTAGTTAATTTGCAAACGCATGTAACGAACGACTGACCATAGGAAAGGTCATGCGGGAAATAAAATCGTATACCTACATCTTGGTATATGTTTGATTCCTGTGAGTTAAACGCAAGTTCAATGATCATCAATTATTTAACTCTTCAGGGATCATTACAACGGTATTCCTTTCTTGGATAATCCATTTTTAATGGTAATGTAATCGTGCAGTTATGTTTTTCCTTTTACTGTAATAGATAATTTCAAAACACTACGAGTATATGTGATTTTCAACTATAGTTTAAAATTGTTTAGTGTGTTCATTCTATAGATTTCTTTTAGTATGCGTTGATTGGTTTTAAAATCTTAACAATTACTTTTTAATTTTAGTTACATAGAAAAAAAGCGGAGGAGCTCGATGACGCAGTGGTTAACGCGCTCGGTCTGCGATTGCTGACGTTAAGCAACTTTCGCAAAGGCCGGTCATCGGATGGAAGATCAAAAATGTTCAACTCGAGCTCTTCCGTGCTTCGGAAGGTTACGCGGTTGGTCCCGACTGCATTAGCAGTCGTTATCAACCACCAATCAGCACTGGGCCCGCGTGGTGGTTTATGGCCCGTTCTTCTTATCCATTCATAGGGAAGGCTTGTGCCCCAGAAGTGGGGACATAAAATGGGCTGATGATGATGATGATGATAAAAGCGGAATCCATAATGCACCATAATGATGGTAACAAAATAAAAGACCAAATTACCGACCCCAAAAGGGTCGGTAATTTAAAAGAAGGAAGAAAGAAAGCGAACTATAAGTACTATACAAAAAGTATTAACCTAAAATCAAATAAAAACTAACAAAGCTCTAATTTGACATACACAGGATCCTTTCGTTGAACTGGGGAAGGATACTCGCAACATCGCCGCATTGGAAGTGGTGGTGGTAGTCCAAGATGTCCAAGACATGCCTCCTGTATTCACCGCTGCCCCTCCCGTAACCCATCTTCCGCGGCAAGTGGCGCCAGGAGACGTGGTGGTGAAGGTTCGAGCTGAAGACGGGGATAAGGGAGCACCCAGATCCATCAGATACGGATTGGTGTCTGAGGGCAACCCGTTTACTCCGTTCTTCAACATCAATGAGACAACCGGTAAGCTAAATTAAGAAATCAGATTCCATGTTTTTTATTGGTGTATAGCAACTGATACATTCGCAAGGTGGCTGGCAAGAGCTAAGGGAGTAGCCACCGATCGTGCTCTGTGGCGTGAACTTGAAGAGACAAATGTCTAGTAGTGATAGTAATATAGGCTGATGATGATAGTGATGATATCGATGTTTTAAACTTGGTTGAATACGTTTTTTTTGGTTTGGTTTGAAATGTAAGGTCGATTTTAGTAAAATTACTCTCAAAAATCCCTAAAGAATTTGTCGGGTTATTTTTTGTTTAACCGACAGTTTAGAGATAAATGCTTGTCCAGACGTTAACGTTTAAAACAAAATTAGGGAGAAGGCTCAAGTCTGGTAATTATATTACGTACTCTTTAATACTGCAATATTCAAAGACCGAATGTTTATTTGAGGAACGGTTCCTCAAAAATATTTTGGTATTTTTTCTTTTGACAGAAAGAAGAAAAAAAACGTTTTTATTCACTTGAAAAACTCATTGATTTTTTTATTCTATGGTGTCTTACTTTGTATTAAAAACAAAAAGTTCTTTAGTAATGCTCTGCTTAGGGTAATTTTATTATCCGTAGGTACCTTTATATTTAAATTAATTAGTTCCTACCCTTCACTCAATGTTTTAACAAATTTTTTTTTAATAATTACTCTGAACCCTCTTGTGATTAGAACAGAATTCTGTCTAATAATTTTGTCGGGTTAAATTACTTTTTTAATCTATTTCGCATTTCTGTATTTTCGCATGTGTAACAAGTAACAATCCTTAAAGCTAGAACCTTAAAGTTCAAAATAGAACGTAAGCCCTCAATTAGGTTGTAAGAGCTGGTGTTATGTTTATGGCTTTGACGGCACTGGAATACTAAAATAAATATTGGCATGCAGTAAAAGTTATTTATAGAACCTTAAATTGGCGGGTCGCCTAGTATTTTTCGCTTTTGAATTGGGTAAGTGCCTTCCTCAGACATTTATGTTGAAAGAGGAGAATGTATTATGGGAATAGTGACACGCCTGGTTCCAATAAAAAGTTTATGCATAAATAAAAGGTATTTTTGTACCATTTACTGATGTAATTTTCTGTTACGGAGCAACTTTCTGAAAACATATTTTATTGTAAATTTTCTAACGAACTTATTGATCACTTATTTTGTAGCTATTTTAAAATCCTTGTCTACTTCAACGCAAGGCACCAAAAGTGTAACATTAAAATACTTATTTTGCAACCTTACACGTTCGTTCGTTTGAATAATGTCTTGAAACCATCAAAAGAAACGTCTCGTAGACCACCGTCGACGACGACTAGGTCACTAGACTACCGGCAGTGTGCTGTATTTTTTTCATAGTCCGATAACATCGTTACGTCGGACGGACCGTCCGCTTCCGTAGGATATCCTACTTCCTTATCATCAACTGCTATACGTACCTAGTAAACTATAGCACCTGGCCGTCGCGTGACCCGCTTAACAAACACTATCAGATTCACAGGCAGTAATATTCCAAAGTTCGCAACTTTCGTCATTTACGAAACAATTAACATCACCATTTAAACCTTGATTTGGACGTTTCCCGATTCTTGGCAACAATGCTTTACAGAACTACAAATGGTTTGTTTGGGGGACCGTTATCTACCACGTAATGGCTCATTAGGCCATACCGGTTGCGTCGCCTGTACCTATTGTTTGTAAAGCCGGGCCTTAGTTATAGCTCATAATAAGCTACCTTTGAATATCTCTGGTGGTGGCTGACAATATCGCCCAGTTCCGACATTATCAGCCCCTAACTACGCTGGAGGTACGAAAGAACCGTTAAAACTTGTCCGCCATTGGAAGAGCGGGCATACTTGGTGAATTTATCGCATTAATCAGGCCTTATAGGAAGTCCTGAATGGAAACTCTGCTAGCGCGTATGCCGAAGTTTGTACGCGGAGGTTCAGAAAGCTTATGAGCATTAATCGAAAGGCATAAGTTATTCTGATGGCATTGTAAACTGGAATGAAATCGAAATCCGTTTGTAAAAGTTGAACGAGTACATATCTTGAGACTTACCACTACTCTGTATTATTTTCATTACAACGCGAACAATATTTTATACCCCAAAACAACAAGTTTGTGTACTGAAATAGCTGTTTTATACGAAGGGTATTGGCAGATCCTGTATGATTACTTCCCATCGAGATATAATAATTTAGACGTCAGGATCCGTAACGTGCGAATTATATCCGTGTTATAAACGTCTTTAGGTTGCGGTGACTTACCATCAGGTAGACCATATGCTTGTTTTCCCACGCAGTAAGAGTGTAGTAAATTTACAACTATAAATAGTTGTATAAATTTTTAAAAGGTTTTATTGAATCATTTCTTAAGATCAAGACTTTTGATCTCATGACTCAATATCAGCCAGTAGGTTTAAACTCTCGTATTTAGAAATTCTACTTAATTTTATTTGGTCCTCCATTCAGGGACATGAATTGCGTGTGAATATCGAACTCGAATATCGAATCACGCAGAGCGATTTAATAATGCACCAATTCGTACTTCCTTATCAAATTAAGTAGACAACCAAAGGAACAAGGCAACTCAGCATTATGTGTCACCTAATGAAGCTAGGAATGACATAATTAATGCAAACACGACGTTGATTATGAAATATTAATGAGAACCTAATTTACGCCTTGTCATGACGCGGGCAAGGAGGCTGATCGTGAGGACACTTTTGTATGGTAATTAGGCATACTTCCAACTGTCATCTGGAGTATAATGAAAGTGAAATCGAGGGCAGATTTTTTGTAAGGCATTCACAAGTTGACACTGCATTCAGAGTCGTTTAATTTAAAGGTGCGCATATGCTAATAATGGCATGACACACAGGATTAAAAAGCTTTAGGTGGAATAGTTTATAAAATAAAAATATGTTTGTGGCAATAATGACCGGACGTGACGTGACGTCGTCACCGCGTCGATCGCTTTTTATTGCACATGAAATGTGGTATTAGTCGTTGAAATACTGATCAATGAAGGATGGTGTGACGTACTGCAGAATGATGCACAATGTTGGTTTATTTAAGTGCACAATTAATAATAATTTGTTAAAACATTATTTAGATTGACTTAAAAAATCTACTTATTACTTCGCGTGAACATGCATTTAAAATTATTTTATAAATTTTGCTTCAATCTTTTTACGAAAACGTAACAGAAAATATATTTTGTGTTTTCAAATAAGGCATTAAATTACTTAAACTACTTCTAGCGACATCTACTTGTTGTAGGTCGAAACGATGATCTGCGTTAGCGAGCGCGTGTGCTTCAAGCGCGTTTATAATGTCCACAGCTTTGAACAGATGTCGCTACTAGTAATTTTATTTTTAACTTACACAATTAATTAAATGACAATCGTCGTTGTAGTTGTTGTGCCAATAAAATATAACATAACATTTGTTAAATATAATTTGGCATGATAAAACTAATATATTTTATATATTAGTTAGTTATTATTACACAAAGAATAAGGTCCGAGAATAACTATTCGGACCATATTATTTGTTTATTTGTAAGGCACTAACTGTAATAATATTTTTGTTTTTTATCGGCACTGAAATAGCTGAACGAAAACCTTTATTTTATAAAATAAAACTTGTAAGAGTAGTAGGTATGTGTTCTCTTTGAACAAATAAACACTATAAAAATATTTTTTTGAGAAATGAATGTAAAACCCTTACCATTTGTTCACATTGCAGGCGAAGTGACATTAGAAAGGCCGATAGAAGAGATCGCGGCGATATCGCACGCCGGCGCGCCTATCCTCCTGACGGTGGTGGCTGAAGAAGTCAGATTGTCCAGGGAAGAGCCCGAAGCTATGTCCTCGACGGTGCAACTCGCATTCATACTGCCGGAACGTGAGAACTCACCGCCGTACTTCGAGAACCAGTTGTAAGTTTAAAAACTAGTATTAGTAGTAGTAGTAGTAACTCTAGTTGTTTTTATTGCAGCGTATATCACGAAGTACTAGAAAAATTCAACGAATCTTCTGGGGTCTCGGGCTTCCTGGGACTGGTTGGTTTTTTTCTAGTTAAGTTATATCTTGCATTCGTATATAACTACGATAGGGTACGACGGAAGGATTCAGCCTAGAAATTGAGTCAATGTAGACCAACCATGTACCTAAACCTGTTTTGCATTGCTGTTTTCAATCACAGAGCATAGAGGTATAGCTTCAGGGTTGTACCCTTGGGATCTTACAAATAAACAAAGAATAAGCTTCGAATAGTTATTGCGTGTTTTGTCTCTTTTACTCTAATTTGAAATGACGTTTACATGACAGGAACAAAACACGGAATAATTATTCGGAGCTTATTATTTGTTTATTTGTAGGGCACTTACAAGCATCGATGGGCTGCGATGGCTGATTTCGATCAGGTGTCTGTAAGCTCCTTTGCTGACTCAGTAACATAAAAATACAATTCAACCTAATAAAAGCATAATAATAATATGCAAACGGTTTAGGACGAGAGAACGCGCGCAGTCAAAGTTCTGTATAAGAGTCTTGAATTTATGGTAGTATGTGATGTCGATTTTTACATACACCATAACTACACTTATATCAAACTAAAGCAAACTAAAGCTTTTAACTTGATTGAGTTATATATGACTTTTACATTTTTCCCAGTGTCATTGCTCTATAATTTTAGATGAACAATATTTAATTCCAGCTACATCACATATTTGGATGAGAACGCTCCTCAAGGCACGGCTCTCACGTTCAACGACCCTTACATCCCTCAAGTGAATGACAACGATGCGGGCAAGAATGGTGTGTTCTCCCTCACCCTGGTGGGGAACAATGGTACCTTCGAGATATCCCCAACGGTAGCGGAGAGACACGCCCCGTTCATCATCAAAGTGAGGGACAACACTATGCTGGACTTCGAAGCTCGCAAGTCTGTTATATTTCAGGTAAATATAAATTATAACTTATTTGCGACACACTACAAACAGTAGCAGATTTCTTGGCAGGCATATTAGTAAAAGCTCCTAGAAATAAAAACATGATTTCTTTTTCGTTCCAGATTATGGCTCAAGAGCTTGGACCGGCAACCAATTTGTCTGCAACTACCAATGTCACTGTCTACTTGAATGACGTCAACGACAATCCTCCAGTATTTCTGGCTCAGTCCTACGACGTTGAACTTCCAGAGAATATGACAGTAGGAACCAGGGTAGAACAAGTGCAAGCCGACGATGTGGATACAGGATCCTATGGAAAGATCCAATACACTGCCATATTAGGATACCTAAATACTTCTCTACATTTAGATCCCATATCAGGGGTGATAACTGTAGCTACCAACAATCACGGTTTCGATCGTGAGGCGATGCCAGATTTGCATTTTTTAGTAGAGGCTAGAGATAACGAAGGAGTAGGTTTAAGAGTAACAGTGCCATTAATTATTAAGTTATTAGATGTAAATGACAACCCACCAGAGTTTGAGAGATCGTTGTACGAGTTTGTGCTATCGCCAAGCCTTAACAACTTCACATCTACAGCATTTGTGAAAGCTGTTGATAAAGACGCCGAACCACCAAATAATGTTGTAAGATACGAAATAATCGAAGGAAATGATGATGGAAAATTTGCTATCAATCCAGAAACAGGTAAATACTATCACTACAAAACAAATCTATCCAATAATAATATTAGCTTTTGCGACAACAAACATATAACATTCATTTATTATGTAAACGAACTTTTTATTAAGCTAATATTAATTCTGTTTCAGGTGAGCTGTACCTGCTGGAAGCTTTAAAGCGAACAAAAAAACAAAATGTTGCCAGACAAAAACGTCAATCTGAGCAAGAGAGTCAAGTTTTTGGTTTGACTATCAGAGCTTACGATTTGGGCGTTCCTAGTTTATCATCGACCACCAGTGTTAAGATTTATCCGCCTGAGAGTAAGACAAGAACAATGTCGTTTATTGTGCCTGGTGCTAATCCTGATAGGCAGAAACTGGAAGAGGTACTGAGTACACTTTCCGGAGGGAAGGTGACTATAATAGAAATAAAACCTTATAAAGGCAGTGACAATGGAGCCACGGATTCGGATGGACAGGAGTCTAGTCAAGAAAAGTAAGTGCTTAATGTCTCAATAAGATTTTTTTACATAGCTTGTGGAATATTCCACTGCTGGGCAAATGCCTCTCCTAAATCCTTCAAAGGGTTTGCTATTAACAACTTATCAGTCCAATTAGATATGCGGTGTATACCGTCGATAAACGTACCAGGCCTGGCGACTCACCTTTTTGAGTTGTGATCCAAAACTACCA
Organism: Eudonia mercurella; assembly: GCA_963082485.1. Classification (NCBI taxonomy): domain Eukaryota; kingdom Metazoa; phylum Arthropoda; class Insecta; order Lepidoptera; family Crambidae; genus Eudonia; species Eudonia mercurella. The sequence continues at coordinate 14,424,084 of OY720032.1, read as the reverse complement.
TTATGTAACACAGCTTTGTAGCTGTTTTACGAAGTGTGAATTTTACATCACTTTTTAAGGAAAGAACCCATTATTTATTAACTAACGTTGTTAATGCAGAGCTAATAATAAAAAAATACTTTTTTTTTGCAGGAGTGAAGTGATAGCCATCGTTCGAATGTCAGGAAATTCGGCTATCAATGTGGCAAAGCTTCAAGAGCAGCTGGCGAAAAACATGACAATATACAATACGGGCAGTGGGGTTAGACCCAATGCCGGTAATACTGGCACCAATACTTGGAATACTGGTAACAGTAACGGTAACACCGGCAACGCTTACCCCGGAAACGGTAATACCGGTAGTGGCAACACTGGTAACGGTAAAACCGATACCGGTAACGGAAACACCGGTTCCGGTAACGGCAACACCGGTACCGGTAACGGAAACATCGGTACCGGTAACGGAAACACCGGTACCGGTAAAGGAAACACTGGTGCCGGCAACGGAAATACCGGTAGCAACAACGACCCTAATTCTGGAAATTCCGGTACTAATGTCAACATCTATCCAGGTATTACCCACGGTATCAACACCGGTACAGGAATAAATGGAGGCACTGGCCAGAGCGACCATGGCTCGACAGTTGATAACAGTGATTCAGTAAGTATTTTCATTATTGTCAAAAATCATCAATTTTGTCATCACACAACACAATAAATGCTACAGTAACTTAACTACTCACATAAGTTTTAATTTCTTGTTTCAGAATCTTTATCGAGCAGAGAGTCGTCTTTTATTCTGGTTGTTAATATTATTGGCAATAATAGTAGCACTAGTGTTGCTACTTCTTATTTGTTGTTGTATTTGCGAAGGATGTCCACTTTACATGCCACCCAGGTAAATGATTTTGATTGTTAAGATAGTAATAATATTTATTTTTTAGTTACTTTAGTGAATGTGGACGTTTTGTTATATTGGAACCAATTTTTTACTTACTTCTTGTTTTGTCATTGTAATTTATCATTTATCAAAACGTTTACACTTATTTAATGTATAATATCTGCTTTGTCATATTGCTAATTAACGAGTTTGATATTAAATATTTTAAAATAAATATTTAGTACAAGTCTGTATTGTCATATGTCAAAATTGGAATTTTAACCCATTTTGCAACCACAGCCACGTAGTTTTCGAAGGTTAACTTTCTTCTTTTCTATCATTAACAGACTTAAATGCACCAACTAACCAGTGCATGTTACACACCCGCTTTTCTACATCTTAGGTAATTATACTTTTAATCACACCAATTTGTTTTCATGATACCACATACCCATCATACTGCTTTAAACCTTCATCAGCAAACAGCTTACACGTTACCATCCTTAATGTTTTCAAATGTAAATATTTACATGTTAATATTGTAACAGAACAGCTAGGTACATAGACATCCATTAATAAATTCTAGGAAAAGAGTGATACGTGTCAACTCCACAGAGGACGACGTGCGTTTAGTGGTACACGACAAGGGACTTGGCAGAGAAAACAAGTCGACGCAAAATATAGAAAATAAGTCAATACAAGCTACTGAGTGGCGGAGAAGGGAGGCTTGGAGCGCCGAGCAAGCAGACTTGAGGACGAAGCCAACACAATGGAAATTTAACAAAAGGAACTACAGGTCGAGAGAACCTTTAAAGCCTGCATCGACTCCTGGTGATATCCATCACGAGTTTGTGCATGCAGCCGCTGACAATGATTACAAATACAATAACGAGAGGCACTCTTTTAGAGCAAGGTAGGTGCTATCATAAAGCGTTTATTTAATATAATATATATTAAACTTTATATTTATCTTTATCCAGAACATATGTACTTAGATAATATTATTAAAACTATTAATCAGTGTTAGTAAAATAAAATTGTTTTTCATTTGTTACAGGGATGGTCCAAATATAATTTACACGAAAGAAATGCAACTTCAAGAGGCATTTGCAAATAAACACAAAGAATATATAGAAGATCTAGAAAATGGTTACGACAGGATTGCTACATTGCACTATCAAAGAAGAGAGCAAGATAACGATTCAATGCGTCGACATGAAATAGACCGTGGTTCAGAAGTTGGTGTCTTCCTCAAGTCTGATGACAAAATTATTGATGATAAAACAGAAACAAAGAAAGTTGAATACCAAGATAAGCAAAGAGCTCCATCGTCTCTAGGTAAAGATCACTATTTTATAAAAGAAGGTAATACTGAAATATTGAGACTTGTTACCAGAGGTAAAAATGAGGAGGAAAGATACGTTAATCTTCCCATTCATCAACAACGACCAGTTACGCTGGTTCCACGTACACAGTATGTCGTAGTGGATAGTGGAAAAGATTTGCTAATGGAAAGATTTATTAGAGAACAAGGAGAAGAAGCAAAAAATATTCGAGACAAAATGAGTAAAGAGATGGATAGTATGTCAAATGGAAAAGATGGTAAAAAAAGCTTAGGGCATAGATCACATGCAGGCAGCGAAACACATAATCAGTTTCATGATTACTTAAATATTGCACCCGAGGTACCTGGAGTTGTTCCTCTGAAAACAGATTACTTACAATCAGCTTTATTAGAAATGCAAAATAAATCTACTATTCACCAAGAGCTGCTAGAGTCATCATTAAGAAAACAAAATGAACTTTTGCATCAAATATTAATAGAACGTGAGAGAATGCTTCTAAACCAAGAAACTGCTTCTCAGGTTGAAAGTAAGTTAGAGACGCAAAGCCTTCCTGGACACTCTGTTATGGCCACGCAAACTGAATGTCATATAGGTACGCAAACAGAACCTATCCTTATCAAACCCACTAGAAGAAAAGCAAGAAGTGATAATGACTCTTATAGTGAAGATGAATCCCAAATGGAGAAAGAAGATGAAAGTAAAGTAGCGTGGGTAAAGAAGAAAAGGCCAAAAAAGAAAATAAAGTATAAAGATCCCAGAAGAAGTATAAGAATTTATGATTTGAAACGTAAAATTAAGACTCCTATTATAGAAGAAAGTGAAGTTTCCCCTTCCATAGAAAGTGAAAAACACGTTAAAGTAAGTAAAACTAACGAAAGAGAAGAACACATTAAAAACTTTGGAGACCGAACTAAAAGTACAGTAACGACTTCAAAAAACGAAACTGTATGCTCAACACAAATTAAAATGTCCGATGGTGATAAAAAATCTAAGTTAAAACGAGAAATATTAATGGAAATATCTGATTCCCTAGAGGAAAATGTAGAATCAACTTCACGTGCGAAAAGAAACTTACAAAGACAACCTCGTGTTGAGGAGTCTCTTGCTCTGGAACTTGAAAGTAGCAAAAGCAGAAGTAGTTCAGCATCGAAAGACAATCGTAATGTAGTATTTTCTAGACAAGGATCATCCACTGAAGCACGTCAAGTTGCTGATCAATCTGCAAACATACAAACCACAGATTTAGATGACATATCTCCGAATAAAGGTAATTCAAGCAATACTGATTCAAGTACAAAGAAAGTTGATGTAAATAGTGATACAATAAAATTACCGGAAGTTCCAAAAACAGCCCAAAAAAGTCTACCGCGGTATATGCAGTGGTATGGTAAAAAGGGAAGTTCTAGTGCAAAACCAACGGTTACAGAAAAAGTTCCACCATCTAAACCTAAACGACCTTCAAAAACCAAATCTGACCACGACAAAGACGGCAAGGAAGAAAAAACAGGGCGTTACGGTAAAATTATAACCAAGGACCAAAGTGACAATTCAGAGGTAAAAAAAAACTCCAAAACAAAAGAAAATGAGTTTATTCATCCTCGGTTACTAAAAGAAGAAAAAGTGACACCCGTGCCCGAAGGTCCCTTGCCTGATGTTCACCCTTTACTTCAGCATTCTGAACACAGATATGAACATCAATACGAGAATCAAAATCCCCTGTGTTATATACAACCTACCCACATTCCAAAGTATTTAGGTGGGCAACAAAATATTCCAGTTTTACCTAAAAGGTCATCAGTGGTTCAACAACCCATATACGTAAATCAAGATGATGTAAAGAAAAAAGACCAAAAGCAAGAGATTTCCGAAAGTGCCTTAACACATAGTATTTCTATTTCTACCAGTTATGAAGAAGATAAAAATACTGCGCCAGAGGTACACGTTTCGAAAATTAATATTGGTGGAGATGTTCCTGACATTAACCGAAGTGTGACTACCAACATTGATGATAATGATTCGGGAATAGCCATGAATACACTTGTCCATCAAACTGGTAACATAAAGAGGTTACCCATAACTGAGAAGAAGAGCGTCTTTACAATTGCTTACGATGAAGTTCAGACCAAACAACTGAGACCTGACAGCAGTTCGACGTCGTATTGAAGTATAGGAATAAACAAGTGCCTTAACATTGGTGGGTGTTTTGTTAATTTTATCATTAAGAAGACTATTCATTCCGTCCATTTTAATATTATAAATGTTAAGTATTGAACAAAAATGAATGTATATACATTAAGTATTATTATGAGTAATGTAAATCAACTGCCTTTATTTGATGACTGGTATTAATAATTTAGAAATAATTTTTCTGTACATATTCCCTTGTTAAAATTATAGTTAAGACAAATGATATTATTTAATTTAATTTTAGCTTTAAGTACAAACTATTGTAAATACATTTTCTTGGTCCCACTTTAATGCATACTGCTGCAGTATATAATTCTATATTTGTTATAAAATATAAAGGTTATAATTATATACTTATTAAATGGTGTATTTATTTATTGTGTATACTTTCTTGTTAACCTGAAAATCTCAATGCCTACAGGTTCATCGTTTCTTTTATTGCAGTACAATACATTTTAAAATTCTATTACAAGTTTCATACATTAGCGGTACGAAAAAATTCTTTTTCGTACGTGTTTATTTCGCGCTTTAAATTGATGCAATAAAGTACAGGCCTGTACTTCAACGTATCCAACTGTCAAATTTCCTTATTAGACTTTAAGCTTTATGTAAAAAGCATACTTAATATCCATTTACATAAAGTTCAGAGTCTATTAAAGAAATTTTACAGTTTGTAGTAGTCTGTTGCGTTGGCGTGTGTACAAAATCATATTATAAGTCGATTTTCAGCTTAAAAAATACAGTAACGTCAGCCCATCAGTGTTAACAGATACCATTTTAGGTCTGGTAGTATTACTTATGAAAGATATGTACAGTGCATAGATTTATTTAATGTGTCACGACAAACTTCGTGTTGAACGTAGTCTGATTTCTGTTCTACAGTTTATTGAGTTGATATTACTCTTTTTACTTATTATTCATTGTTTTATTATATTATTTTAGACTAAAGAGAAAGACTATTGTGTCCTACGTAATTGGTTCACACGGAAATGAAAAACAAAACAAGCTTAGTACATTGTTCTGAATTCGAGTTATTTCACTCATACCTACATGATAAATATAATAATTAATGGACATGAAAATTAATAGTAACTGCCTTAAAAATAAACAGAATGAGCTACGAATAGTTATTCCGTGTTTTGTCTCTTTAATTAATTTGAAATGAAGTTTACAATTGACGGAAACAAAACAACAGAATAACTATTCGCTGCTTATTCGCTGTTTATTAATAAGACCCTAAGGAAAAAAGCACTGACCAGGTATAACAAGGTATGGATAGATAGATACATATCAACCAGGTTGACGCGCCCGGTCTGCGATTTAAGGTTCTTTTTTGATTTTGATTTAAAGATACATTTAATAATTACTAGTGGTGGACCGTAATTTTATTAAGGCTGCACTGATTGTATCCTAAGCAATGAAAAATTAAAAAAGATAGAATGTGAGTTTGGATTGGCATTGACAGATTTCGGCCGCTCCTCTTCCATTTTTGAAATTTTTGAAAAGAGTATTTAAGCGTGTGTATCAAATACAGGGTATTGTATGTAATGTTTGTTTTATCTCTATATAAACTATAAGTGTACGTTACATACTCCTCCGTCCGCGCAATTTTCGTAAAAAATGGGTAAGTACAAAGTTTTTGCTTCACGTATTAATATATAGATTTACGTAAAATAAATGATCTCAAAGAAAGTAGGTATTAGCCACCACGCTTGCCAAACACGAGTTGGTGATCATGGTCATCAACCCTGGGCGTTGAAATATCCGAAACACACTTGACCCCAATTCGGAAGTGAACCCAGGACTTTCAGATATCAGTATGAGCGCTTTACCACTCTGCCATCGCTACAACTATTATTTTAATTCATAAGATGATGGTGGTCAACCATCTTCTGTTAAGTTAGTGAGCTTAACATACTAAAATTGTTATTTCTTTGCATTCTTAAAAAGCAAACAGTATAGATAATCCCCATCAGGTATTAAGACAACCAATAACTCAAAAAAACTGACAAAAAGTTAAAAATAAATCGAAGTCTTAAAATGTTTCCGGTCGTTGTTAAAATAAATACGCGAACAACAAGAACGGCACAGTCATTATGATTTTTTATGAAACCTCAACGTTATTTTCAACTCACGCTTGGCAGTTTACGTTCGAGTTTCAATCGACACCTTGTCTGTCTGGGGCAACGCAACGAATGACAAACGTTGCGTTTGCCAGTCAAATTTATATCATGTGTCATGTTGAACGTAACAGTCATTGTTCGCAAATTACCAGGAAAACATGAAGCGAGAACAGTAACTTGATCACGAAGGCCGCTTACTATTTTAGTGTCGTGTTACTTAACTACACACGCAATGACTTTTGCAAGCTCTGCTACTCGACGGTAGATGGCGCTGCTGCTGTAAAATGTACCAGGCGCACAGGATTTACATATAGTGTTAAACCACAACGCTAGATGGCACTAGCATCTCTGCACTGCGTTATGAATGAAAGTTTAGGATAATAATTATTATTATTATTATCACAATACGAGTAAGTAGTCATTCAAATAGTATTTAGATTTTAAGAATGAAGTTAACAAACTGCATAGCGAATCCTTGTCAATTATTACAGTGGTTGATCAGATAAAATAAAGATTAATTTTCACAATTTTTTATTTACCTAATGGAAAAAATAATTAACTACATACAAATTTTCATCAAGATCAAGCCGTTATTGAGTTATAAGAGGACATACAGACAAACTCAGAGGAGCTCGATGGCGCAGTGGTCAACGCGCCCGGTCTGCGATCGCTGAGGTTAAGCAACTTTCGCAAAGGCCGGTCATCGGATGGGTGACCAAAAATTTATCATCTCGAGCTCCTCCAAACATTGTTATAGCGATATATTTAGATAAGATGATGGTAGCTAGCCAGACGGACAAATAAGTCCTACCACCAACCAAACCGAATACACAAAGATGTACCCCCTGCTGGGAATCGAACCCGGAACCTCTGGGTCTACACCGGTGGTCTTAACCACTAAACCACAGAGGCGGTTAAAAAGGCGGTATCTTTGTAGGATGCCTTCACCCAATCTGGGGTTCTTGCATAAATAATCTAACGAAAAGTAACAACTATATAAGATAATTAACTAAACTAATAAACTAACCTAATAGAAATAAAAAATCCTGTAAATAATTAAAAGGCTTTTTTATTTTTTATTTTATTATATTTAGATATATTTCGGAGAGAATTCTGTTTGCCTCAGACTGCATTCTCAGCGTTACCGGACATGGACGGACATTTTTTGGGGGTGGCGAGGAACTAAAAGGCTTTCAAAATCTGGACTTTGCTTCTGCTTAACATCAGACAGAGCAGAGTCATTTACTTAACTTTCTATTTAAAAAAAAACCTACACAGTTATGTCAACAGGAGGCCAAATCTCAATATTAGAAAGTACTGATGTTTTACCAAATCCCAGCAGGATTGTTTCATCGCAGTCAATCATCCGCCTGAGTTGGCTCATTCAGCTCATTTGCGCAGGCGAGTCGCGCGGAAAATTATTTCTTTTCATACTTACTCCCATTTTTCACGTCTTAAAGTTTTCTGGCGCTGCCTGCTGCGATTCGTCTGTTTATTTTTCTCCTCTGCGTTTGTTAATTTGGAAAGAAAAATATTGATGCTATGTCGTCGTACCTTGCTGATGTTATATTGATGTTTCGCTTGATTTCAAGCAATGTTAAGGCTCTCTTTGCCTAATGGGAGAAACCTTGACTCTTTTCATTTTAAGATCCTTATTAATAAGCAGAAGGAATAGAATTTCCGTGTTTTGTTGCCGTTGTAAAGTTCATTTCAAATTACAGTAAAAGAGACAAATTACACTAAACACTTTTGTCTCCTCCATGTTCGTTTTAAGAACTTTTGTGTGTAAATATTTCGGATGGCAGGTTATGACGAGTGAATATGCATAATTTTAAACATAGATATCTTATTAGAAAACAAGAGTAGGTAATCGTCAACTCGTCTCACAACATAGAAAATATGTTTTCTTTGGTTTTCTAAAGTTTTATTCTTTTCTTGTAACATTTTCATTTGATTAATATTTTACTTTGTAAGATTGTTTACTTTTATTTAAAAGCTTTAATAAATAATAAACCCCTAGCTATATAAAGCAAAGGACTTTAACACACTATAACTAATTGGATGGACGGACTCTTATTACAGACTTAGATGTAGACAGAGAGATGGGAAGGAACAATTTAATAAATAATATAATAAAGACAAACCTCAAGTTTTATTAAGAAAGTACTAGGGCGACAGAAACAGACATGAGGTATGGAAATTGTGCTTCCCCGCGGCAACTTGCTTTCACGGTCCACTGGGCTGATCATAATAAAAACTCGCGCCGTCGCCTCCGCCCGAAGTTTGACCATAAATTCGGTGGCCGCAGTAATCGCGTACAGTCGAGATCCAGCTAAGTCGGGTACCTGTACTTTCGCCACTTGTAATAGATGTCATTTTACAATGCAACTTCCCAAGTTTTTTCTACTATCCGCCAACGGCGCTCCTACTCTAGGTTTCTTTTAATACAATAATAAATATAGAACACTACATTTTTTTTCGCAAACTTTTTTCATTGTTTTCTGTGAGGGTGAACGCGGACCATTAAAAAGGTTAGGGAACGTCATACTTTATGCGATTTTAAGTGTATAACGATTCTAATGTCCGTTTTATAGCGTAATGAATTATAAAGCAGAACAGAACTACTTATACTACAGTTTTTAAATACTATCATTTATTTATTATTGAAAATTACAAAATTAAAATCTGAGATTATAATAACCTAAAGTAACTAAAACTAATACAAAACTAAAATACGGCGTCAAAAAATTCTTCCGCATCTCAGTCGACTGGTAAAGTACCCAAGAGACTGGCGGCATTTCCACGTTGAATGGCAATGCTTTTAAATATAGGTATATTTAGAAACTGTCTAACTTAATCGTAACTTATCGTACGTATTGAAATGAAACAACTTTTACGGATCTACTCGCGTTTATTTTACACATTACTTTTTAAAGTAGGTACGTTTACGTACGTTTTAACATTACGGGCCCTGCAAAGGGTTAGAAACGTCAGGATAAACATTAAAAAGTAATGTGTAAAATAAACGCGAGTAGATCCGTAAAAGTTGTTTCATTTCAATGTGTAGTGTTCACGTAAACTTTAGAAAACAATATGTTCGTATGTAAATATAAACATAGATAGCACTGGGGTGTTAAAATCGTCTAGGGGTAAGCTCGCCTTTGTATGTCATACATATTATGTACCAAAAAACTACTTTGTGTTTAAACTACATTTCGACTAATAAGTTTTTAATTTTTAGTCTAATTATGACAAACCTCATTTACATTTTTTAAATTGTGAATAGCAAGCGAACATTTACAATCTTACTTAAAACCATATATCACATAAATCGCATGTTCTATTGTTATTTCTTTGTGCAATACAAGATTACAGGTAAAATATTTCTCTAATAAAGAATTTAAGGTTAAAATATTTACCATTGCATTGAAGTCAGTAGATATTAATGTCAACAATGTATCCTCAATCAATTATGAGCAGATTCTCTCGGCCCGGATCATAAGTACGGATCCGAGTAAAAGACTGATCTCTCTCATTAACTAGGGAAGGGTTAACTTTGGAGTATCGTAGCCATTTATTAATGGTCAAGTTCTAAACGAGCCACCCTCAAGCAGGCACCAACCAACTAACTGAATTACTAATGATGTCATCTGTTTCATGGCGTTTGATTAGCGGTTTTGACATTTAATAGTAGAACAATGTAATTAAAATTTAAAAGTTGAGTTTTGAATAAATAATAAATAACAATGTAATTAACAAATGAGGAGCTCGATGGCGCAGTCGGTCTGCGAGTGCTGAGGTTAAGCAACTTTCGCAAAGGCCGGTCGTCGGATGGGTGACCAAAAGTTTATCATTTCGAACTCCTCCGTGCTTCGGAAGGCACATAAAGCCGTTAGTCCCGGCTGCATTCCACATAATAACTATTATTCGTTAATGTATAAACGTTTCTGAATTTTACACAACCAATGATAAAAAATATATTAATTCCTATTTACTTAATTAATTTCTCCAATGAATTTGCGAACGCGTAAAATTGACACTTATTGCGTTCAAGCAAATTTATCCGAGAAAAGCAATTAATCACGTCGCCTGTGTCCAATAAATCCCTTACGGACTTTAATTATTTTCTTATGATTTTAATTTCTGTTTAGCTAGTGATGTGTGTAGCGTCACGCGTAGTCGATAAATCATAATCTTAATCGACCTAATAACGATATAGATAACCTAATCGTTTCGTTAAATAGCTTTTATTTCCGACTTCAACAACCAGCTTGTAACAGTTACATCAGTCGATTATGAAATAAAGAATCTATCCATAAATATTTTTATATCTAAAAGAAAATAAAAAAGGTAAAAATTTTTGTTTCAAATAACTGTATGTATAGTCACGGGCATTAACATGTAAACAATGTTACTCTTAAAACATTGGAACAAGTCATAAGTGTATACATGAAGCTCGTGACTATACATACTCATGGTGCTAGGTATCATTAGCTCATTTTATGTGCGCACTGCTGGGGCACGAGCCTTCCCTATGGATGGATAGGCAAAACGGGCCATAAACCACCACGCGGGCCCAGTGCGGATTGGTAGTTGTTAACGACTGCTAATGCAGCTGGGATCAACGGCTTTATGTGCCTTTCGAAGCACGGAGGAGCTCAGGATGATTCATTTCTGGCCACCCATCCGATGACCGGCCTTTGCAAAAGTTGCTTAACCTCAGCGAGGAGCTCGGTGCTGGGTAGGATATTGTTTTACGGCTAACAAGAATAATTATATATTTTGGTCTTCAAACTACAAACTATAAACGAGAGTACTGTAGTGGTACTGTATGACATTGTGGAAATTGAAACTTTCACCTGATGTAAATTTGTTAACGTATATTTTTTATTTTGTTTTTCTTCTTTTTTACATATTATGGTTGTCTTCAATATTTTTTGTATTTATTGTAATGGAAAGTATCCTGCTATGATAGGGCATTTTACAATATTTTTAACGCTGTAAGGGAGAAAAGAGCTGGACACTTGCTGAGTTTCTTGCCGTTTCTTCTGAGTACAAGATCTCCCGCCCAGAGTAGACTTACGAACCGATGGCATAGTGACATTTACAAGAGCTACTTGTAGCCTAAACTGAATAAATGATTTAGAATTTTGAATTTTTTGAATTTATATAATGTGACTAAAATAATGTTACTTAATAATTAAATATTTTTGGTTAGTGTTTGACAATTGCAGTACAATCCAATAGTTAGATGGTTAATCTATTGGCTATCCAAATGGGATGTTGAGAGCAACAACAAATAATTTCAAAACATTATATAAATGAAATCACGTAATAGTTCTTTAAAACATTAACCTATTTTTTATTTGACCTATGATTTACATGAATTACTGTAACCTAAAAAGTTATTAGTAAACACTGAATTGACGGAACAAAGTAGTACAATTTCTATTAAAAAAAAATTTTTTAACAGTTGCTAAAATATTTCTCTAATGACTGACCAGTCAACTACTCAATTTTACCGCGAATTAACTCCGAACTCCGGTTACAATTATCCATAAAGTAAAATGATATAAGTGTTTTAAAACACTTATTTATGAACATATTTATAATACTTTATTGTTCATTATGATTCGATATAAAATCGAAAGCGCATCACTACAGTCACCCTCGTTCCAAATCAAGGATTTTAAAACAACTGTCTCCACTTTGATTCTTTCTACTAAGTCCACGACTTTTATTAATAAAGGACGAAGATAATTAATACTACTTAAATTTTGTTTAAGAATTTCACAAACTTAATTAGGAAAATCTTTTTTTCAAACCGAAACGAAAACATTGACGCAGCTGGTCGGTAAAGTAATTTTGGGAATAAATAAAAGGACACTGCTATGACTTTTAAGATTGATTGCAAAAAAGTAAAAAGTTTGTGCTAGTGACTTGACTGCCATATACAATTTTTTCTTTCTTTTTTCAATTTGCATACGACACAAGCAAGTGGTCAAATCGTGATAGTTTATATATTGGACAAAATTGCGAAGTTTACTATTTTTTTTATATGAAATACATTGAAATGGTGGTGTGAAAACTTCACCGGTTTATAGATACAAGAGAGACGTAATCTATACTAATATTATAAAGAGAAACCTTTGTATTTTTGTATGTATGTTTGCAACAAATAAACTCAAAAACCGCTGAACCGATTTAAAAAATTCTTTCACCATTAGAATGCTACAATAGCGCTGAGTAACATACGCCATATTAAAAAAAAATACCAACAACGACAATTTAATTTTCCAATACAAAAAGGTTTGTTTGTTTTGTTGTCATGGAAACTATTGATATATATATATATATACCTATATATATATATAACTCAATGATGGAAACTGTCAAAGCGGTACGAAGTCCGCCGCCGGTCAGCTAGTCTAAAATAAATCTAAATCTGAAATGTAATAAAAAATAAACTTTAATAATTTATCTGTAATGTGTTTTTAAGATGAACAACAGATCCTCTGTTGTTGTTTTTTTGTTTTTTTACATAACCAACAATGGTGTAAAAAGTCTATACTTACAAAATACAATGTGCGTTATCAAGAAGCTACCTACATTACACAAAACGGATTATTATTGCAAAACAATAGAACAGCGATTAAAATAAAAAATGTCCGTCCTTTTCACAATCGGTAATCGGTCGGCAACAATATTCCCAAATGACCGAAAACCGCACAATTGGTGGCGCCATTTAACCAAAACAAAAGGTCCTGTCCCCCTCCCCACCATTCTTTCGAAATTAGTGATGACTTCAATAAAAATAATTCTTGTCTTTTAGGCAAATTGCATCGCGAAAAGTTCAAGAAAGCCTTTAATTAAGGGTCGCCGCGCGCCTACTCAACAGTGGTGCCAACCTAAAAATAACGAAACCTTTTTTGTTTTCATCTACATATTTATCGATGGTGACAAAAGCTTTACTTAATGTGTTTGGATTTGTATAGGTTATTTTAATTGAAGTTTGTTTATACCATTAGGTTTTTTGTAGAATGGCGCGGGAAAAAGAGGTCAGTACCCAACTGTGGTCGTCAGGATGTTGATAATACTGATGATTCATATATTTTGATTTTGATCCAATGTATGTTTTAATTTACAACAGGCTATGTTCAGTAACATACTACAGAGTAAGTAGTTAACGTAAAGGCTTAATAAATAACGTAGTAAGGAATAAATGAATTTACTAAATAATCTTTTTGAGTTGGCGCTGTATGGTGGTATGGATAACGAATAAATGAATTATACACATAGATAATGCTTAATTTTTTCTAAAGATTATAGGTTACAGAGTGTTGTTAAAGTATTTTTTTTGTGTGTTAACACTAGATGCTCGCTGGAGAGCAGAATTGTTTTGGCATCTCACGTAAAACTCATAATAGCAATTATAAAATTTAATATACTTAGTTATATAACTGACTTTACTATTCGAAACTCAATTATATTGAACTAAATATTCAATGAAAATAGCGTTATTTGCCAAACATTTTTTTTTTTTAATACTTACATTTAGTAACTTTTTGCCATAGTTTTGTAAAGGTTGGCACCACTGCCCGTAAACAAGCGGCCGTCACCTTTTATTTTTGCTAATTCTCGGGGCTCTCTCGCCGCCGCATAAGTTACTTGAGCCCCCCCCCCCTTTCTTTACGCCTTTTTGTCACCGTTTGAATTCTTTTGAAGGAACCCTTTCTTCCCATCTGCTACGCCCGTCAATATTAACTCCGGGCGACTTAAACTTTTTAATATCCGTTAAATTTTGTTACGCTCGGTAATACCTTTAAAGAGGTTTGAGAGAGCAAAAATCTCACGGCTTTTACACCTTGTTATAGATAGAGCTATGGAGAAAATTAGGTTTTTTCTTAATAAGCATAATGGTAAAAGCGATTAAAAAAATGACAGTAACGTCAAAATACTATTTCGCGAATGGATGAATGAACACTTAATTTTTAACAGTAATCAATCTCAAAACAAAACAATAGCTTCATATTTTTTAAAGTACCACATATGTTTTGTAATTTTTTAAGATGAATAGTTGATTGACTTGTTATTTTACTTCTGCTTCTGTTTACTTACAATGTTCTATGTTATTGTATATGTCAATGTATCCGGTTTTCTAGCTTTGTATTTATTTCCATTTACAGAAACCGGCACCTATTCAATTTACAATAGATTTATCACCATTCAATGTTCAATGTTCTTCTTTTGTTTATGTTTTGTAACGTCAAAAATTAGAATACCAAAAAACAAATGCCTCCTAACAACTTCATTGAGTACCATAAAGTAACAGAAAAAACAAACAGCAACAGAACAATATTTCTCCAGATTCATTAAATTATTCACGAGGGACCACGGGCACGGACAGAAGAAGAAAGCTAAGTATGCAAATGTGGTTGGAGCGGTTTGCAAAAAAAAAAAAAAGGTTGTTTGCCTACAAGAGATCGTGATGGGGACAAGGAGTTTTTAATCCATTTCCTTCGCCGATTAATATTCAGGGCTCGAACGGTCTGGCTCATCTCCTCGGCTGTTATTGCTTGGACGTCGTCACCGCCGACTTTGATTTCGAAACTAATGACGCTCCTCTGGTAATTATAATTTTTGAAATGAATTTCTTTTGAATCTGTAACGAGAGCGATGGTTTTGAAATTGTTTTTTTTAATATTCTTTTATGTTTATATTTTGATTTCATATTTCGGTTGGCTATTGGTAGCTAACTAGTGGTAATAGCCAGGTAATTGACAGCGAA